>JAVHLV010000276.1:0-89696 GCA_036785495.1 Colletotrichum neosansevieriae | reverse complement strand
ATACTAGACTAGTATAGTATAGGCTATACTAATACTAGACTAGTATTTCAGAGAATAGACTTATACTAGAATTACTATACTATACTAGTACTAATACTAAATACTAGTAGTATTTTTTCCAACCCTGGCAGCCACAACGAGAGCCGTAGGCAAGGCACAATATTGTTCGTGAGTCGCTGCAGACGCCAACGGAGCACCTATCAGTGGCTGCGCCCTCTTCTTGGCCCCCATGTCTCGTAACGCAAAGGAACGGAACCGGTCTCCCGCGCGAACCAACAGAGGGTGTGTGTATGTGCAATTCGTCTTGATGTTGAGTTAGCTTTTGCTATTCTCAAATTACTCGAGATTGACGCAAATTGTAGGGTCCAATGTCATGTCTGCCTGCTGCCTCTCTCATCTTGACTTGAAATGACCTTGGCTTGCCTGGCTAAGGATTGACTTCCTGAACATCCTGTTGTACTCGTCTGCCTGCTTCAGTGGCCCTCAAGGGCGTCGATCGGTCCTCGGAAGTGCGGCGGTTGACGTGAGCAAGCTGGGCGGTTGTGTTGCAATTGGACCGCTGAGCGAGCACCTGTATCACCCAACTCAGACTCAGTCCCAGATTGGCCTAGTATGGCTTGCTTAGCGCACCTGAGCTCGGCCAACGCCTGGGCTGCGCTCGCTGTTGGACGAACCTAGCGAGCTTTCCCCTCCAGGCCAAGTGCGGGCAGCAGTTCCTGGGTTCCCCAACGTAGGACCCGTGAGGCGGAGTTGGGAACCCCGGCCAGCTCTTGTTAGTCAGGCTCGAGGCTGGCTGTACTGGCCGTAAGTCTGTTTGTTGTCCATTCTTGTGCCTCCGGCTACATTCGACTATGTGCAGCGCAGGGTCGCAACGATGGTCAACCCATCAAGACAAAGAAAGAAACCGGAAGCTCTTGGCATCAGAGTTTGTTGTCTACACCGGAGGCTCTGGCCTACCTCAGATGCGCACCCTTCTTTGTCTCTTCCCCTATTCTTCCCAACAGCTCGGCAGGCTATTGGCATTTACACAAAGAGCTTATTGTGGTAGCGTGCGATAAAAGTCTTGGCTGGCGGTCCAGTAACGGCTCCAGACCACGAGGCAAAAGATGCTTAAAACTCAGCTCGAGGCGCGGGACCAGTCGCTTTGTTCATTGTGGGAGTTGAAGTTTTGCTGCGCTTCAGAAGTTTCCAATCAGCTCAGGGCGCAAGGAGCTGTCCCATTGTCCCGTGCACCGTTTCAACGGTGCCTGTTCCCATTGTTCAGGATGGTCCCTGGAGCGGCACTCAGGGAGACTCTTGGTAACCTCATGTCCGAAAAAAGGGAGAGTCGTTCTCGGCTCGATGAGCATCTCAGACTGAACAAACGTCACCAAGCATAGGAATCCCTGTTCGGCGAAGGGAGATACCGCCGGTGAGCCATGTTGTTCCTTGGAAAACACAGGATGGCATATCGGACTTTTGGCGCCTGAGTCGAGGGACCAAGATCGGCCTCAGACCCCAAGATTTAGGCTGACTGACGGGACTGTCGACGGACCCGCAGGTGAACTGAGCATTGCCTGATCAACAGCTCCAACGGCGACTTTTGCTGACCTTCCGAATGATCTCGATGCATGGGGCCGGCACCGTCCTTTGCCGCGCTCATTGATGTGGATGCCCAAGACGAGTTGATGTCTCTCCCGACCGAATTTGGCAGCTGATTACAACTCGCCGGTGCTGTGCCGCATCGCAGCGTGCTGCTCATCACAGCGCTATCTGCCCCAAGGATGTCGGTTAGTGGTGAAACGGCGCAGACCTAGTCAATTCTTTGCCTGCTCTTGTGCGAGCTGATCTGGCTTTTTGGTCGGCCGCAGTCAGCGACTGGTTGCCATCATCTGAGGTGCCGCACGCTGAAGAGCAACATATCGCACATGGGCTCGTTTACACAGCACCGCCGCTTCATGCCTCGTTTGAAGAAAACTGATACGTAGAACCAGTCTTTTGTGGTATCGTGTGCGCTTCCGAACTGCTTCATGCTTCACAGGGCGTCGCAACATGCAACTCAAAACTCGTGCGGATGAGTTGCGTCGAGCTCCGAACTGAGGCAAAACCATGTCGTCTCTTCTTCCGAGATTTGACTTTGAGGCCGCATTCGGATGGTCCCCCAAAAGAGCTCCCAGAATGATGCATCTTAGGTGCTTCTAAGTGTTCTGGTCCCTGAATGATTCGAATTGAGTTGCGACGAAAATTCAGATACCCTGGAACCCTTTCCTCCGAGAAAGGCACTCAACTTCATATCCCGCTGACTTACCCAAGGGCCGCCGTCAGCCAAAACCGCGAACTCCCTCGGTTGCTTTTTCTCCGCCATTGGCCGCTGGGTTGACCAGCAGAAAATAGCTTCGGGTGCTTGCCGCCCGCCCGTCTGCTTACTGACGATCACCGAGTGAGACCCCCATAAATGGCTCAATGTCGCAGCGCGGAGACGACGGCCAAGATACTCGGTCTCGTCGTAAAAATGGGTGAAGCCAGTGGCACAGTACTGTAGCGCGCCTGTGTTATTTTAGACATGCTCGATGTGACCATGGAAGCGACGGACCGCCGCGCGATCGTGCCGTGAAGACAACTGGGGCGATGTGAATCTGTCACATTGCACTGCTGAAGAAGGCCATTCCAGGGCCAGCCGCTTGCAAGGAATGACATGACGACATGCGTCCCGCGCCGCTGAGGCACACTGAATACTACTCTCAGGACCTGCGGCTGTTGGTGAGTGGAAATGAAAAGCACCTCCCCCCTGTAATATGCTGCTATGCATGTCAAGTAAGGTAATAACTCATCGCTCAGCCACATGCGAGCGGCTGCGCTAGAGATGTGCTGCGTCAGCCTGCGTGATCACTGATGCTGCGAACTTCTCGGGCCCGCTCTTTTTGCCGCAGTCAGGCCGGGAAGGATTCACGATGATGATGAAGAAAAGCCGTCGCATGCCATGCCAGTCATTTGCGACAGATTGCTGGCCATCGTAGAGGTTAATGACTGAAGCCCGGAGGCGCGACTTCATGTAAATGTGGACGGTCCTAATGTTCCTTGGCACCCAATTGCTCCGCTAATCGACCTGCCACTGTAGCGCAATAGGTTAGGGCATGTCACAGCGCCTGATTACGACGCTTTCCCGCACAGCGATAGCACCGCGACTTGACTAGGCCGTATTGTCTTCCAGGTTGGGTATCATTGCGTCTTGCGGCTTTCTGCCGCCTTCTGATCTCATATATAACTTGAGAGTGTCCTCTATGACAACCCATAAAACGTATTCACAAGTGGTAGGGCTTATCCGACCTGATGATATAAACCTCTCCAACAAGAACCGTGCAGCCGACAGTCATGGCAATGGCGATGATGGGAACATTGACGCGCGCGAATTCCATCCTGCGGACATGAATATGCTTTCTCTCGAGGATGTCGCGCCACAATAAGCCTGCCAACGATGCGCTAAAAGTCGTACTGAATGCGCCGTAGTTGACGCCGAGCGCCATGCTGTAAACGGTCGCCCAGAATGTCCGATCACTAATAGGGTCACTGCCGGGTTGCCTGTGTATTTCCTGCCAGGTCTGGATTACCCGTGACAACAGGATCGTTGTGCCAATGTTGGTTCCTGCAAACTAAGCAGCCAGCAAAGTTAGCAAGTACCTATGAAACGAAGCTTCGTAATCTCGGGCAGATACTCACGTTGCAGAGGATCACCGAAAGAAACCCCATGCCGCCGATAGCGCCGATGGTACCTGTCTTTTCTACCCAGTGATCCCATCCGTATGCGAAGACCGGAACCCAGCCTCTGGTGACCAATGCTTGTACCAATACGAACATGGCGAAAGCAAATGGTACGAGTGCGAATGGCAAATGCGATACCACTGCCATGACGGTTGGAAATGTTTCCTGCGACCATCGATACCCATCTTTGCAAAGAGACACAAGGGTCGCCTTGTCTTGCCTTTGGCCAATGCTCTGCTTAACGTCCTCAAGGTCTGAGGACTGTTTTTCATTCACTGGTGTGTTTATCCCTGAGATCAAGATGCCCTGCGGTGGGGAAGCTGTGTCTTTCCGGCGTTGAACCCCTTCCGGCTTCTCAACAGTAGTCGATTCACTGCTTGGTGGACGGCTATTATCTCCGTTTCCTACAGCAGTAGACATCCATGGGTCCAGGCGGGGGCTTGGCTCGGGAGTTGGTGATATACTCCCTTCCCCCATGGAGCCGGCGGGTGTAAGCGTGAGCAATGGCGTGAGTCCTCTACCGGAGTTCAGAGGCGGGCTCTCGTCATCCGGGCTTTTTAGTCCGTCCTTGACATCGGTTTCGGCATCTTGGACGTGAATTGCCGGCCATGTCTCTCTTGATCGTCGCTGTGCTATCGGAAACATCTCTGCATCAACTTCATTGGATTCTTGTCCTCGAGAGAATACTCTCATGTTCCTTTCCTCCTCCCGTAGGGCTCTCTCCAGTCGAGCGCATTCGAGATCTTGACGTCCCTTGAGAGCAATGCGCCGCGTCCCTATGCGGTTAAACCACCCAAATGCAAGATCCCAGCACAACATGACAAAGGCAGCCGGCAGCGTCACCCAAAAGACTTGGAAGTGTTCGTCATTTTTAGTCTTGACACTGGCGGCATTTATTGCCAGGACTGTGATGAGGGTCGCTGACATGATGAACGCGCCAAAAGCCGCGCCTTTCTTGTCCAGAAAAGGGTTCATGATCTCGACAAGAGAGAGAAGCTTGCCCTGAGGGTCGTTTGTGTGCGTCTCCTCTTCCTCAGCTGCGGTTCCCCTCGCATTAGGAATATTTGGGTTGACAGGTTCAGACTTGGCTTCTGCTGGGAGCTCGCGCATCTGGATCGAAACGGGGATAAGGCCCTCGTTCGCAAAGATGATATAGAGTAGGAAGGGGAACAACACCAGAGCTGTTATGACGACGGGTACAACCATATTGGCGGTGTAATCGATGAACTTGATATTGAAAGCTCCAGCGAGTACGAGGTTGGTCGGGTTGGACGAGACGAGGATCGCTGATGAGATGTTGGCTATGGCGAACTGAGTGAAGATCCAAGCTCTGGGGTGCTTGATGTTGTTGGATACCCGTGTCATGTAGGCCAGAAACGCGGTGCCGGAGAGAATGATTGGGTCGTTGCCAATGAAGGAACCCAGACCGAAGAAGAAGGCGTACAGGTAAAAGAACAGCCTGTGACCGACTTTACCACCCCATTGGAGAACTTTCAGAGCCAGATACCGAATGAGGCCGGAAGCGTCAATGGATATGGCAATGTAAGCCAAGGTGATGAAGAAGACCATGATGTCGAGGGGAAAGATGCCGTTATCCCCCAGAGTCCCATCCTTAACCTCCTTCTTCCCAATGGCTACAATGGCGAGGAGGAAAAGGTCTGCGATCAGCGGTGCAGTAACTGAGTTCATTGGAAACCTCAGTCGAACGAACTTCTTGGATTCTTCCCGATGCTCACGCCGACTGTGCTTTTCTCTCGGAGATATTACTCTCCAAGCGCTTAGGGAGTCCAGAAAGGCGTGAGACAGGCGCACAGGGACGTACACCGGGATGTGAAAAGGAAACAACACGACGATGTCTGTACGTCCGTGTAAGTCGCACAAGTCAACATGGTAAATCCTGGCGATGTTACACGCGACGGATAGATGCATGTACTCACTGGCGAAGAAGAAGACAATGAGGGTGACGATAGACCTCCATTCCTTAATCTGCTCCGTCCCAATGTCAATCTCGGAGTCCATCGTGGCGATTGAACTTATATCGCGGGTTCAACCACCACGAAATAACGCAGCGATGCGTTGTTTACGGACACAAAGCTGGGATAAGGCTGGAGTTGCTCTTGTAATACGCCTCATAGCGAAAAGAGCGGGCAAGAGAAAACGGCAAGGTGAATGGCAGGTGCCCGGTCAATGTCAGCCCTAGCGAGACCTGCAATTCTTCATTGGACCGACCCCGCTTTTTGTTGCGCCACGGACAGCCCTGAAAACGGATCTTCTGAGTTTCTTACTGGCTGTTGCCAATTCCATCCTTCTGGGGGCTTTTTACAGCCAATTACCCGAGTGCCCAGCTTGCTGCTCCGTTAGCTTCTCTTCCGACTCATCCAAGTCAGGCATCATCGACCTGCTGCGCCACCTCCGGAAATGTCAGCAAAGCCCAGAACTTCTTACTGCTTTCCCCGGAGCAGGAGGGCGCGCTGCTGCCTCGAATGAGCCGCATCCGTCACGCGAGCACTTGCCCACCCACGGCAGCGCTCCGTTCCTGAAAGCTTGGAATGGGACGACGACGGCAAACCTCTCCGCTCAGTCGATCTTGGGGAAGAAGGAAGAGCCCACGGTTCCCATCTTGACATCTACCTAAATTGCCGGCCGCTTCCCGGCCATTGGGCCCATATCTTCTCGAACTCGACCTTGACAGATGTGGAGTTCCCCATAAGCTTATCTTCAACCTTATCCGACCTTTGTCGGCATTTATGGCGCCCCTCTCTGCGTCCGCACTCCTGCATGCTGTCCTCAAGCGCGACAATACCATCGGCGTCGCTTCTTCGTGCGACGATATCAACAGTCCATGTCTTGAAGTCGTCTGCGCCTGGCCGATGTCAGGTCAATATGGTTTCGGTCAACGAATCTTGTAAGTGAAGGTTCTCCACTCTGTCAAATCCGCAACTCAACCAACGGAGGAACTTGGCAAATGCCTGTACCCACCAGAGCACTAGAACGAAACATATCTAGCGCAAAAGCTAATGTGAAAACGTCAGATACTACATCCTCGTCGTGGTCTGCGTTATCGCACGGAAGGAGGAATGGATAAGAGCTGTCTGTCTAGCAGCTGCGCTGCTTGTCCCAGCTGTTGCGGCGATACACGGAATCGTCTTGGCATCATTGCACATTGACGGTAAGTCAATGTCAGGGATGGGAAATCGTTGGCTTTTGGGGGTCTCCGGCCGTCTTTGTCATTGCTGTTTTCATTGCTGATACGGCCATTCAGGTGCTGTAGATATGGATATCTATGGCGCCCTCCAATTCTGCTCTATCGGCATCCTGGCGGCTCCAGTTACTGTCAAGTTATCCTCGACATTCTTCTACGACCCCGGCAGAAACATCATCTTCCTGTGGACTGGTCTCATTCTGTCTGGTCTTCTGAGCTTGGCAGTCGAGTTCTACCGCTCCAACATCCATCCATGCACCGAGGCAAGTCTGGGGAGTCCAATCCCCTCGAGTGCTGGCAGGTTCCTGTACGAACAGGGCAATAGTTGTAACCTCACTTGTTCTCAAAACGACGGCCCCTTCTCGCCCTTGCGACGAGGCGCAGCGAGTGAGATCTACGTCATCCCCAAGCCGGCAACGCTTCCCTTCGGCATGGCCATGTTTCTTGCAGCCGCTGAATGTGTGCCGGCAATTCTCTCTCTGGTGTCTATGTGGAATAAGATACTAGAAATCAACTGGAAAGCACGTCGGAGTGGCACTTCACCAGAGAAGGAGCGTTCAGATGATCTGGAGGTTATCCCAGGAACCAATGGCGCTACATTTGGGAGCATGAAAGCCGTAAATCAAGCCATCCGGTCCTTGCTGAGTGCAGTAGAGGTACCCGTATTTGGAGGAGCCTGGTTGGCAGTCCTTGTCATTGGTGAGATCAACTTCTGGAGCCCTCAAGTGGACTATCACACAGAGCCAATGGGCAGTATCGGTAAGTAGTGTAAATATCTTGGATCTTATACCTCCAAGCTAACCTTTTAGGACAATGGGGAACAATACTCGGAACTGGGATGGCTGGGCTCGGTTCGCTTTACGTCTGGCTAGCAGAAAGCAAGAAAGTAATCCAGGAAACCACCGAGCGCCGCTGCAGTTGTGATCATAACCATTGCCATCAGGAGGGGCCGAGTGGTGAGAACGGTGAAGCGAATAGCTCTCGAACCGGCACTTCACATCAAGAGTGCCGTGACCACACGCCCGTTTCGGAGGGTGAGACATCCACCCCACCATCGGACGCAGAATGGGAGGCACGCCGAAAGATCGCCCATTTTCTGGGGAAAGTCGGGAACTTTTTCGGAAATCCGTCCAAAGATCCCTTTGGCGCAGGAGACTTCAAGACGGGAGAATGGCCCAGGATACCGGGAGAGGCCAACCGCAATAGCCAGATGGCCGAGCACGACGAGACGTACAGCTTCATGGAAGTCGAATCACGGGAATCCCGCGAAGACGGCTCCGGTAGCGAACGGGGCTCGGTGGCACCTACACCAGGATCACCCACATCTCCAGGATCGCCAACGTCGCCGTCGTCGTTCTCGCGGCGGTCGTTGGGCCCCAGGCGACACGCGAACACGATGCCATCTCGCCATTCCTCATTTGAACAACCGAGACCGGGTGGATCCCCGACGAATGATCCAAGGAGTCGATCGCAGGTGCGCCGAGCGACGTTAGAAGTGCCACCACCTTCGGCACATCACCGATTTTGATGCAGACGAAAGATGTACTTTATAGAATTGAAGACAAACATGGGATCTAGGTAACAAAAACATGTTAGTCGGGCGTTCGAGGATACGTTCGGACTTTAGCTGCAGCGATGGCGGCAAGACAAGCGAGCCCTGTGGTGAACATTGATACTTGCATTGGGAATGGGAGTAGTGACGCAGAAATAATTTGGTAACTTATGATTATGGACTGATGGAGATTGCCCTGCACAAGAGGGAACAGGAATTGAACCCAGCATGGCCCGTGCCCAATTACATAAGATCTTCGTGGTTTGCTGGGATAATGCCGAGGCTGGTGCGGCGGAATCCCCGCCACCGGCCGGAGCTCGACCGGGGTCGGAGCTCAGAAGCAAGCATGCCGTGCTCCCGTCGCCAACTTCCAATTGACTTTCCCCGCAGAGGCCTACACAGTCGTTCGAGAACATCATGTCTAGTCTTTGTGTTAGAGCTTCGTTCCGTGCGATTTCGAGGTCTGCGGAGCGGCCTGTCCGCCTTCCGCGGTCATGGCGTCAGTACTCATCTGTCCCGAGTAGCAAGCTGCCGCTTGACGGGTACCGGGTCTTGGACATGACGAGAGTTCTGGCCGGTGTAAGGCTTCCAATGACCCTGAGATGGAAACCATCTTAAAACTGACATGACACCAGCCATACTGCACCCAAATCCTGGGTGACCTCGGGTACGTTCCACCCCCCCCCCCCCCCCTATCCTTGGGGTGCTCATCTCACTGACATCATCCAGGGCCGAAGTCATCAAGATTGAGCATCCCACAAGGGGCGACGACACGCGAGCCTGGGGACCTCCCTACGCCACCTACAAAGCCGACTCATCCAAACAAGGGCCCGGCGAATCGGCATACTTCCTCGCAGTGAGTCCCGAATTACCATCATCTTATGAAGACTAGACTAAAACCAAAGCCAAGGTGAACCGCAACAAGAAGTCCCTGGGCCTCAACTTCCAACACCCAGACGGCATCGACATTCTCCACAAGCTCGTCTCAAAATGCGACATTCTCGTCGAGAACTATCTCCCGGGGACCCTCAAGAAGTACAAAATGGACTATGACACCCTTCGCGCCATCAACCCGGGCCTCATCTACGCCTCGATCACGGGCTACGGCCAGACGGGACCGTACTCTGACCGCGCGGGGTACGACGTCATGGTCGAGGCGGAGTTCGGTCTGATGCACATCACGGGCAGCCGTGATGGACCGCCGGTCAAGGTCGGCGTTGCAGTGACTGATTTGACAACGGGTCTGTATACGAGTAACAGCATCATGGCTGCCCTGCTCGCGCGCGCGAAGACGGGCAAGGGTCAGCATATCGACGTTGCGCTGAGCGATTGCCAGACCGCCACCCTGGCCAACATCGCGAGCAGCTGTTTAATAAGCGGGAAGAAGGACTCCGGACGTTGGGGTACCGCACACCGTAAGGCACCCTTCCCATTCTTTTTACTTGTGCCCTACTAAACCACGCAGCCTCGATTGTACCATACCGCTCTTTCAAGACAAAAGACGGCGACATCCTGTTCGGCGGCGGCAACGACCGCCTATACGGCATCCTCTGCGAAGGCCTCGGCCGTCCAGAGTGGAAAGACGACGCAAAGTACAAGACCAATGCCCAGCGCGTGGCCAACCGCGCCGAGCTCGAAGCCCTGATCGAGGAGGTCACCGTCACGAAGACCACGGAGGAGTGGTTGAAGGTCTTCGAGGGCAGGGGCATGCCGTACGCAGCCGTGAATGACGTGCAAGGCACCCTGAACCACGAGCACACCAAGGCCAGGAATATGGTGGTGGAGATGGAGCATGGTGAGTGCGGGCCGATTCGCATGGTGAACACGCCGGTCAAGTACTCCGAGAGCGAGCCGACCATCCGGAGCGCGCCGCCGACGCTGGGGCAGCATACCGGTGAAGTGCTCGGGGAGCATCTGGGGCTTTCGGAAGAGAGGATTGGGGAGTTGAAGAAGGGTGGCGTTATTGGATGAAGTTGTCCGATAGCCGACGGGAAAAAACAAACAAAAAACCAAGCTGTTGGTGCTCATTCTTACCAAATGTTCTTGATCAAGCCCTCGTGTGCTGGAAATGAAGGAAAGCGTAACCTTCTAGACTTATTCAATCCCACTTCGAGATGCCGAGCAGCAGTCTCATGGTATCACGAAGTCCTGTGGCGATGCAATCCGCCTGTTAGGTTTGCCTTGTCGACTAGGAATTCCCCGCATCCCTACGGCTATTACGAAGGGAACTGACGCAGCGGATGGAACGATGTGAGAGTCCAATGCGATACCTGATCCCGGGAGTCGTGGCGTCTTTACCCTAGGCCAGCTTGTGATGTCGTCTTTCGTCCTCTGAGGATTCTCGGGTTCTCGCCGCTCTTTCGGGTTGCCTTCGTCATCGTCTTGGAACAGAGGTTATTGATTATGCAAAACGACGTGATAGTGAAACAAGACCTCAAAGCAGATCGATAAATTGGCTCAATCAGCCGTTTAGGCATCATTTTTGTTTCTTCCCGAAGGTCTCCCTTCGAATCGGAAGATCTGCATACCTCAAGCCGAGGACGAATGGGAACACACTCGACGTTGGAGAAACTGCGCTGTACCACCCAGGACGTGCCCTTTCTCGCGGCGATCTTATTTGGTCCAGTGGTATTCTAAACAAGTTGCAGTCACAATCGGAACACATCCAAGTTGGTTTACACTCTGGAAATATCTGCTTAGCACGACTGTACTCTATGGAGACGAATACGATGATGAATCCGCGTTGTGGGTATCGAATATAAAGTGCTATCACTACTCACTCAATATGCTCTAACAAGCTTTTCCTACGTCGCTCCGTCGTCTTCGTTGCTGCTTCTCTGTGCCTCCGTCTCGTGCCAAGGCTTCAAGTCTCGAGCCCCTTTGGACGAGTAATCAGCTACAAACTCTTGAGCCTGTCTGCTGCGCAGACTCTTACGCCGAGGGCCGTCCTTCTTGACACGCTTCGTTTCCTAACCTCCCTTATTTATGCCTTGGATTCCAGCGTCGGCGGAAGTCTGCCTCTTGTTGGAAGCCGTCGGATTTCCACTGCTTCCCTCGCCGTTACCAACATTCTTTGGGTTCCCAGTCGTACTCAAGCTGCGGTGCGGCATGCCATCTGTGTCGTCTCTAACCGCCTTCGACTTTCCCTTCACCGTGCTGCTGCCTTCTCCGTCGTTGACGCCTGCTTCGGTCCGGACTTCGTCGGTCTTCTATCCCTTAATCGGCTCTATGATCTGCTTGCCGTTCCTATCTACCCTGAAATGACTGAAGGCTTCTTCGTCGTTATCGTCAACAAGGAAACCGTCCTCCCTCTCGGGTGCCAGCGTGCCGTAGAATCCGCGGCCCGGCTTGGGCCACGACGGAGGCAGGTCGTCGTCGTCGTCGTCGTCGTCTTCGGCTGCCGCGTCCGCTTCAGCGGGAGCGGTTCTGAGAATCGGGCGGACGCCGCCTGTTTTTGAGCGTTGCTTGGACGCTTTGGGTCCAGGCGGGTTCGCCGTACCGTTCTTGAGGATATTAGTTTCGGTGCTGGTGTACTGCTGTTGTCCTGTCAGTATCCTGCGCTCTGCGAGTTGAGGGTAGACTACCTTCGGTTGAGCCCAATCTGGTGCGTTGAAAATGGGCAAGTCTGGTTGTTTCTTGGAAACGGAGACGAGGATGTCTACCAGAAGACCAGGCTTGATCCGGTCGCTGAAGGACAGAAGATTAATCAGGTCAGTTCTCTTCAGCCCCTCAAAGTAACCTCTTCTCTATTCATTGTCAGTGACTAACTCGCAATGCCTCGGAAACCATGACGTACTGCTTCAATGCTGGCGTCGCCCGCCTCGAAACCCACGAGTTGGGGCTTGATAAACTCCGGCAAGGTTGCGAGTCTCCTTTCCCGCAGCTTTGTGATCTCATGCTGCTGCTTCTTCGAGGCTGCATACTCCTGCTTCAACTCGCGCCACTTGGCAAGTTGTACCTGATACACCGCGTGATCCTTGTCCTCTTGGACACAGGTGTTGCACTTGAAAGAGGCGCGTTTGCGTGCAGCTTCCTCGGAGATTTCGGGCTCATGGCACAGTTGGTGCCAGGCTTCGCCGCAGCCGCAGGCGACGATAGCGTTGGCATCTGTGAAGGAAGTGCGTTGACACTTGACGCACATTGCGTTGTCCTTGACTCGTTTCCTCTTCCCGGGCTGTTTAGGAGCCGGGGGGAGGGAGACCTGGGGCTCGGCTGCGGAAACAGAGCGTGCTTGACGCGACCTGCTATCGTGCTCCTCTATTCCTCGCTTCCTCTTGACTCCAACGGTAGGTAATTCAGTTGATAAGGGGGGGACTAGAGTTGGGGCGGCCGGCACCGAAGACCTGTTTGGGGACGTCTGTGGCATGGGGAGGGTCGGCGTGGTGACCAGCTTCTCGACGAGTCTGCGCTTGACATCTTCATAGGTTGCCTTTGCCGGGGTCGGTAGTTGTTCTACTGAGAAACCGGACGGTGTCGAAGAAGGACTGCTTCCCTTGCCATTCTTGAGCCGACTCAAGATCATTTGCGTCGTTGCGGAGAATTGTTGGTGGTACCGTGGCGGAGTAGGAGAAGCATTGGAAGCTGTCCTTGACATCTCGTTATTCTGTGTATTGGAATCTACGGGCGTGTTGGATGGGACATTGCCAATCTGACCCGGTGTCGACATGATGCAGTCTGCGCACCGGGATTCGAGTGTCGCTTGCTAGCGGGAGGTGCTCGTGGGATGGGTCTGATCGATGCAGTAGCGCCACACGGAATTACAGCGCGAAAAAGTTAACAAGAGGGTACGAAATCAAAATGCCACAAAAGTGAACTAAGAAAAAAATGGTTCTAAGTTTTCTCTAATTCGGACTTGTTGAGCTGGATGGTTCGCGGATCGTGAAAAGGCAAACAGGAGATCGGGCCATCCGAAAAAAAAAGGTCGCGTGACTTTCACGTGATCGGCCTCAACTTACCTCGCTGAGCACAGACCACTTTTCGAGGTGAGTCTCGGTGAGGTCACTACATCGCGAGAATTCAACTGCAACCACGCCAACGCAGCTCATTCTGCGGACAGGCCTGAGCTTTTCAACTTCAAAGTGCAGTATATTCTTGTCTTTTTGCTTGCAACTTGAGCAATTAACCAATGAAAAAAGTCAAAATAGGCGGTTTCATGCTGCATTTCGAACAAAGGCTTGTTTTGGAGGTTTCGCCATCGAGCACACGTCGTGGTTCCTGTCCCCGAATAAAGCCCGGATACATATAGCATCATCAAGACCATGAATAATGTTTCAGATAAGCATTCGCCGTTTCCCTCAAATGAGACTTGCAAAAATGCAGCCATGAAGTCCCGGTAGTACCTTATCTCAACAAGACAGTTTTGGTACATTGCCCCAACTTCATTAATTAATAAATGACCACTATTGACGATAAGTTGAGGAAGATTGCCAGGATTTAAGCTAGGCGGACTTTCGGGCTTGTTTCATGATTATCAACATGCAAAGTTCCAAACGATTGAAGAATTACCGTAGGCGACTGAGTTTGTAATCTAAGATGTACCGTGTACGCACGCTTAGCCTTTGAAGGATAATCTGCAGATTACCAACCCAGTTTTTACTATAGGTGGCTCGTCAATCCTGTCTCTGGAAGCTGATATTGAGACTAACAGACCATCAATCAAGAGCGCATCTTTAATTTTCCGTCTGGGAGGCAGCAGTTTATGCTCCTCATTTTCCTCGGTACCGCAACTCGACAAGTAATGACTGCTCCAATGAGCAGGTCCTCTCGCCGAAACGGAAATGAAGATCGCTGGTGTGCCTGGAAATAGATTGCTAACTGTGATTTCTGTGAAGTCGACATGGGCAGTTACAAATCCTTTAGTGGAGGTTCGCCGCACAATCGAGGAAGAATGAGCGTCAGATCTGCTGAGGGGATGAGGACAGAGAGGGATTTCCCTTCTCACTGGCATTGGGGAGAAAGACAGACCATCACGCTCCGCTCGGCGGCATAGCCAAGATGCAATCTGGCTGCAGGACATTTCTTCCAATGAGAAATGAGGACCAGCAATTTGTACCTATGCCATCACACGTCACCACTCAGCTTTGCTGAGCCACTGGGAAATCGTGCATGGGTTTTGCATCGGGTTCACTTGAAATCAGGCTATGCTCGATATTTGGAGAACACTTCTCAGTCAGGAAATTAGCAAGTTCCGCGTCGGGAATCAAACCAGAACGCTTTTGAAGGTCCAAGGCGACAAAGAGATTGCATTTTGGTCTGGTAGAAAATTGACACCGGCGATGATGTACAGTGGTAGCCTGTTTGAGGAGAAGGAATGTCAACATGTGTTGGAAGAAGCCCCCTGCCTCAGCACCTGAGTCTCAGTGTTCCTCCAACTTCCATTCACTTCTTGA
Source organism: Colletotrichum neosansevieriae (assembly GCA_036785495.1). NCBI lineage: Eukaryota > Fungi > Ascomycota > Sordariomycetes > Glomerellales > Glomerellaceae > Colletotrichum > Colletotrichum neosansevieriae. The sequence goes on along the minus strand of JAVHLV010000276.1, from coordinate 74,815 downwards.
ATAGTAGCTTTCTGCAATACCTCATTTGTAGCCATCACCGGGTTAGACAAGTAGCGATCGCCATCATCATCCAAAACCCATGCATGATGTTAGTGAAGCCCGACTGATCTCCCCTATTCTATCGCAGGACTGACGTACTCAAAGAACGGCGTGCTGGTCCCGCTGATCGCGTCGTCTACGAGCGAGCGCGAGAAGAAGATCAACGTAGAGGCTTAAAAGCTCGCTTAGGAGATACGTGAGATTCGGCAATCGCGATGGAGTGTGCCAAAAGCGAAAATCGATGTCCTGGATGTGAACGACCACGTCGAGAATCGAACACGTGATGTAGCGAAGTGTCCAAGAAAAGCCTTCGGTGGATCTTCAATTCAAGCAGCAAAAAGAAGCATTTACCTTGAAATAGCAATAGCTGCCAACGTTAGACGCCACTCAGATCAGACTGACCACTAAGCCAATATCCCCGAGGGCCGACCCAGTCACAAGATGCATCCCCACCTGCAACCGCACAGCCAACAAGTGCACACGGTAACTCTCCCGAATTATCCTCAACAGAAAGTGCCATGAGCAACGGCTCCGACTCCGGTGACGATGAAGTGGCAGCTGATGTCCCCGAGTCTCCTCGCAGGGCAAACCAGAGGAAGGAGCGCGGCTCAGAAAACCATGCAGACAGCTCTGCCAAGAAGACCAAGAGGGAGTCGTCCGGAGTTCAGCACTTCAGCGTTGCACCGCAAGCACCATCACTACAATCATCGGAGAGAACTGGTCTATCCTTGAAGAAATGTTTGGCCAACAGACCGTTCAAGGTGTCATCGACCAACCGGTTGCTGCACAAAAGTCCGAAGAAGACCGTTCTGACAGGAGTCGGCGATAACGTGCGACCCCAGGCAAACGGAGCCGCAGCGTCGCACAAGCGAAGCCAGCTAGCTTTCCAATTGGGACAACACGAAAGGAAACGGGGAGCTGCAAGCAGAGATAGCTGTCAAGGCAACCGATACCCGAAAATCGCTAAGATGAGATAATATGAGTGATGTCACGTGACGTGGAGTGGGTCTCCCACCAGGGTAGACCTCCTTCCTATAGCAACCCCTGCCTATATGTTTAGTCTCACCAGATATATCACACTCCAGAGACTTATTAAGAGATACATTTATTTACCTATCACAGGCAGTTCTATTTATCCTTTATTGTTTATTATAAAACTCTGCTCTTTATATAGTAATATAACCCCTCTTTACCTTCTAATTTAATTAAAACTCTATTTTAACCTTAAATATAATTATAAAGTCTAAAACCTTATCTTTACCTCTTTAACTATAGTAATAATAACACTTTTAAATAGGATCTCTAAATCCTAAGCATACTATAAATAAGGCTACTAATAATACTATTACTCCTATATCCCCTTTCTGCCTAGTTGCTCCTATTAAGATATATCTAGAATCCCTACTACTTAAGGAGATTTAACCTTAAATCTATTATAATATAAATAAATATCCTTTCTATATATATATTATAGCCTGTCTAAGAGGAAATACTAAACCTTAAAACTTTAAAGGTTACTTTATATCTAAGAAAGCAGCTATAGCAGCTAATATAATAATAACAGGCAGCTTAAGCTCTATATTAAATATTATAATAATAGATTAACTAATAGATACTATATATATATCTATAGCACTAACTTATAGAGCACTATTCTTAATAATTAATAATATATTATCTATAGTTATTATAACTTTATAAAACAGATTATTAATTACTACTTCTAATTTAGTAACTATATAAGTAATTTTAGCTACTTTAAATATAACTTCTATGCCTAATTATATATTAGAACTTATAGAACCTCTAAAAATAACCTTATATTAGCTACTACTAATAAATATAACTTCCTATTAATTATCAAATTTAGACCCTTATAGCCTATACTTATAAAACTAAAAACCTAACTAGTAGTTAAAGGTAACCACTATACTAAAACTAACTATATAACTACCCCTAATAGCTAGAAAAGAGAAATAACTAAGCTTAGCTCTTTCTAAACCTTCTAAATAGATATATTACCTTTATAGAAGGATCTAGTTACCTCCTACCTAATTAGCACTATTAACTAACTAATATCTACTATTTAAACTCCTATTTAAGCTACTAGCTTTTCTCTTTTAACCTCTAATCTAACCTCACTCTCTTCCTATTATTTAACCTCCTATATAATCTATATTTCTAATACTAATAACCTTACTATTAGCAGAGAATAAAGTTATAGATATACTTATATAATTATTACTACCTCTTATATCTCCCTCACCTATAACTTAGAATAAGATAGTAAATAAGTAGACTATTTATATTATTAGAGTATACCTAGAAGATCTTAGTTTCTTACCTTTAGTTTCACCCCCTTTACTACTATTAAATATCTCTTTAAATATTAAATAATAATTATATAATCTTATAACTCTATTAATATATTCCCCTTAAGTAGATATCTAAGAATAAGATATATTAATACTTAGCTCCCTTTCTCTATTATCTAATAACTTAGTATCTATTACTACTTTTAAACTACTAGGATAGGATAAGTAGGACTTAGCAGTATAATTACTAAGAGATCCCTCTTAGCATATAGGTCTATTATAGAAGGACTATAGGGAAGAGGGGAGGACTTATCTTTATTATTATTAATACCTTAATACTTAATTCTTAAGTTTTTCAGATTTTCTCAGTAAATTCATACTCTTTTTTAATAATCTCTTTTAATTAGATCTGCAAATTACTTTATATATCTTTTAAGCCTATTTTTATTATTCTAGCCTGTTTATAAGTAGAGTTATATTATTTGCTATCCTTTCTAGCTCTTATAGTTCTAGCCTTTATTAATAGTGCCTAGAAGCAGATTCTTTTACTCTTTTTAATAGCCTTTAAAGGCTTCTCAGAGAGTAAGATACCTTTATTATATCTATATATCCCCGCTATTAATATATATATATATAACTAATCCAATTTAAATATAATAATATACCTAAAAAACCTATAAATAATAAAGAATAATAATATAATTAATAGCTAATATAGAAAGATAGAAGAAGATATTTACAGGCCTATCTCAGTTTATAAGGATAGCAATAGCTATATATTCTCTTAGAATTAAGGTGGGAATAATAAAGACTCTAATATACTCCCTTCTATATACTATTAGCAGGTTCTAGTAAATATACTCCCTTTTCCCCTCCCTTATATACTTTTAATATTACTATTATTTAACTAGTAAGTTATAGCTAGAGCAGCTAAGATAGCTATATTTAAAACTAATATAGTAATTAGTAGTTTTGCTAAGCTAATAAATATAGCAAGATTAACTAGATTAGTAAATAAATACTAATAAACCCCTTACTAATATAGCCTTAAATACTAAGAGCAAAGAATACTAATATTTAAGATATTCTAATATAGTAAAGCTATAAAGTCTTCTAAGATAGGAGTATTATCAGAGAGACCCTTTTATATTAAGTAATAAAACTTAAAGTAGATCTATAAAAACCTAGAGTAGTAAGATTAAAGTTAAAAGACCTTTCTATATTTATTTAGTTTATATTATTTTTCCTTTTTTATTATTTAAAGAAGTTATAATTATCTACTTTATCTTTCTATTTAGAAGATATTATAATAATAAATTCACTTTTCTACTTAGAAAGCTTTATTACTTTAACTATATAATAATAAACCTAATATTTATAACTTTATAAGTATTATATCTTCTTCTTATTTAAATAACTTAGATATTAGATTCTCTTCTAATAAGAAAAAGCAGCCTAAGAAAAGGTTTATAAGAACCTTATTTAGTAAGATATAACTATAAGCTATAAGATAGCTAGCTTCTAAAGATAGTATAGATAGGTCTGTAAATCTCTTTCTGGAAATAGAGGTAATACTTTCTAGCTCTTATTATTTGCCTGAGAGGATATATACTAATTAAGATATTATAGTCCTAGCTAACCTTCTAATAAGATATTCTATTATAGCTATAATAACTCTCTACTTAACTAGAGTGTCTAAGTTTATTAGAACTAATATCTTAGACTTTATTATAAACTATAAGAGCCTTTCTAAGCTTTGCTATAAGACTAATAAGAATATAAAGAATAAGGTCTATATATATAGTTTTAGTAACTATTAAGATATAGTGCAATTCTATGTTAATAAGGCTAAGACCTAGAAGAAAGCTAAGAAGAAACTTCTTTACTAATTCAGATTTGCAGACCTAAAGTATTAATAGAACCCTAATAAGGATCTTTAAAACCTAGTTATAGGCTCTTATATTAAGAATAATAACCCTTTATAGGTTATAGTATTAATTGCTACTATTTACTAGCTTTAATAGAGGGCTATTCTATGTGGAGATCTGGAACTTATAGATACTAAACTTATTTATATTACCTACTACTATTTTTCAGAGAGAGTAATAAAAGCTATAGCTTAAAATCTTAACTGCTAACTTATTAAAGTTATTTTAAAGTAATAGGTTATAGTTAAAGACGCTCTAATTAAATAGTTTACTACTTAGCAGGAACTTTAGTAACTATTAGGCCTTATTAAGCCTAAACTAATAACTATGCTTTAAGTTCCTATAAAGATAATTCTAATAAGATAGAGGGCTAAGATTAAGAAACCTTTTATAGTATAGACTATAAGCTTAATTATTAACTCTCTTATAGAGAACTTTGAGACTCTTAATATTAATAGAGCTGATTATAAGATAGATATTCTAAGCCTTATTAAGAGAGTTACTAGCTAAGAAGATAACACTTTTAACTTAAATGCTATAGAAGCTACTAAGCCTTATAAATAATAATCTCAGAATAATACATAGACTTAATATTAATAATAGCAATACTACTATCTATAAGCTAGTTATAGTAACTACTAAAGCAGCTATTAATAATATTAAGAGTTTAAAAGAGATAGAGGAAGAGGAGGCTATAGAGGCTTTTAGTAAGAGAAACTGCAGTAATATATACCTTTTTAGGCTTTTAGATACTACTAGTTTTATAGAGTAGTAGTCTATATTATTATTAGCTATATTAAATACCTTAAAGCTAGCTAGAGGGGAGTTTGCTACTATATAGTACCTTTCTACTTTATTAGCACTCTTAATTTTAATATCTAAGTTAAAGTAGGTATTATTAATAAAGGCTATATAGCTAAGAGAATAGATAGCTAGATGATTTTGAGGTATATTCTTATTAATAAAGATAGCTTTATAAACTATATAGTAGCTACTAGTAGAATAGTAGAGAAGTAGTAGCTAAAACTAATAGAAGAGATTATATAAGTTATTAGTTATAATAGACTATACTCTAAGCAATCTGTTAACTTTATAGATTAAGGAAAGGATATAATATAGTTATATAACTTTATTAATATAATATTCTTTAGCTTTAAGTCTAGAAATTAGTATATTAATCTGGTTAAAGATATTACTGCTATAGAATAGGTAAAGGCAAAAAGCTATTACTTAGAACCTTATAATACTTATATTTAACAGGCCTTCTAAATAGCAGACCTATCTATAGTCTAAGATTCTCTAATTTAAATTGCTTAGTAAGTTACTAAACTTTCTAATAATAAAGAAGATACTAATAATATTATATTATAGAACGCTCTAGAAGAGCTAGTTAAATAATAGAGATAAGAAGAGTAAAATAAGTCTTAGATTTAATATAGCAATTTATAGACTAGCTATATACTTATACTAGAGCTATATAGTAAGAGAGTAAACAGAAAGATAGCTATTTCTAAAGCCTTCCTTTATCAGAACTAGCCAGACTAGAACAGAATAGTTTATAATACTACTAAAACAATAATTAATAAGTATAAGGATAAATATAATTTAAAGGTATAGAAGGTTTTTATTCCTACTAATATTATACTTCTAGATTAATTTAATAAGATAGAAGCTAGTAATAAGAAGCTATAAGAGCAGATAGACTAATAGAATAATAATAAAGACTGTTTTAAAGGCTAAGTAACTTTAGCTGCTATTTCTATAATCTTATCTAAGAATTTATAGACTAAGTAAGCATAGTTTAACTGCTATATAATTAATCCTATCTTTAAAATAGGTGCTATAACTGAGAAATAGGATTTTATACTTCTTCCACTACTAAAATATATTACTATCCTAGACTTTATTATAACCTACTAGTAGATTATAATTACCCTTTATAGCTCTATAAATATGCTAATTAAGAGAATTATTAATAGTAGCTTAGTAATTAATCTTATTAGTAAAGGATATATTAGGCGTCTAGGCTTATAGAGTAATATAGTTAGAACTAATATAGGAATTTATAGAATTACTAATAAGGAGCAGAGAACCTAATTTATAGGTATAATTATAGATAATATCTATATTAGAGGTAATATAATTTAAGATATTAACTTCTTTATCTTTCTAGAAAACGCCTATAATAAGAACTTAGTGCTAGAAGCCTCTTTTATCTTAAAGACTAGGATAACCTTAGATTATGCACAGAACTAGATTATTAGAGTCCTTTAGTCTGGGAATATTAAGATTAATATCCTATTATTATTCTATATAGGAGACTTAACTACTTGCTTCCCAGAAATTATTACTAAGATAGACTACTTTATCTCTTTATAACGTTAATATACTCTTATATCTTTTATAGAAGAGGGAAAATAGAAGCTACTACTAATAAACCTAATATAGCAGTAAGCTTAGAGTTTATAGAAAATAATTAGTAAGTTAATAAAGTTAAAGATAAGAAAGAGTTAGATATAACGCTAAATAGTATAAAGGCATATTAGGATATTAAAGTAATTTAATAAGTATTTAAGAGCTTATATAACCTGCTAGAGAAAGTTAAGTAATAAATAGAGCTAGATAAGAAAGTTATTACTATTTTTAAAGAATTTAGATTAATTTTTAATAAAATCCTAGAAACTATAATCTAAAAAGAAGTTACCTCTAAGCTTAATAATATCTACAAAGTAATTATAAATACTAGATATACTAAAGGATATAATAGTTATAGTATTAACTATTAGTATTATATTTATAGATCTAAAAAGAAAGCAGTAAAAAAGAGAGTATCTAGAAGGAAGTATAAATCAGTATATTAGAAAGAAATTAAAGTTATTACAGCTATAGATACTATTTTTTCTTATTATTACTATATACCTATATAGATAATACCTATATTACTAATAGAAGATATTAATATACTATATAAGATAAAAGATAAAAAGATTTAACCTATTAATAATACTATATCAGACAGTTTAATTCCAGATAGTAACCTAGAGTAGAAGCTAAAGGTATAAGCAAGAGCAGAAAAGAATATAAAGCTAGATCTTAATACCCTATTTACTAGCCTAATTATATTAAAGTTTTTAAGTATTAAGCTAGAAATAAGACTTATAAAGATCTAGCTAGAAGCTATCCTAAAAACTATTAATTACCTATAACCTAAAGAAAAGAAGCTTCTTATAACTATTCTAATAGTAAGAGAGAAAGCTTTAGCCTGGAAATTTGCTTATTATAGCTCTATTTACCCTTTTATTGCTCCCCTATAGATAATATAGATAATCCCACATAAAGCATAGTAAGTAAAAGGAATCCTAATATTAAGAGGGTTAGAGCAGGATATTATTATAATTTTAAAGGATAGACTAGAAAAGGGAATCCTAGAGCAGAGTTATATAGCATATTATAATCTATTCTTCCTTATATATAAAAAAGATAGTAAGATAAGACTTATTAACTCTATAATAAAGATAAATGCAGTTATAATTTAAGATATAGCACTACCCCCCTCTATAAATAACTTTTTAGAGGATTTTACTATATACTAGTTATTATCCCTTTTAAACTTCTTTTTAGGATATAACTAAGTCCCCTTAAACCCTATAAGCAGAGACTTAACTATATTTACCTTACCTATTAGACTACTATATATATATATCTTATTTTAAGAAGTAATAAATTTAGTTATATAATTTATAAGAGTTATAATTAGAATTCTATATAACCTTATACCTAGTTATTATAAGGTCTTTTTTAATAATATTGCTATTAAAGGACTAACTTTATACTATAATAAAGAGGAGATTAAATCTTATTTAGAGATTTATAGATTTATTTTAAAATATTTATAGAATATTAATAAGGTCCTAGTTAATTTAAAGCTAGTAGAGTATATAGTAGTAGTAGTTAAGTCTTAATAGGCCTAGAAAGTAGTAATAATTATTAGCTATATTTATAGTATTAATAGATATTATTTAGAGGAAGCAAAGATAGTTAAGATCTATAAATAGGTTGCTTATACTAACTTAATAGAGTTAAGAGCTTTTCTGGGAATTATAACGTTTTATAGATCCTAGGTAAAGAACTATTTAACTATTATAAAGCTGCTTACTAATTTACTTAAAAAAGATACCTCTTTTTATTAGAAAGAGAAGTATAAGATAGTAATAGACACTTTAAAGTTAATACTTACTAAAGCTCTAATCCTTATTATCTTAGATTATAGCCCTAGAGAAGGAGATATATATTTTATAGTTAATACTAGTAATATAAGATAGAGTAGAGTTCTAGGCTAATTTATTAATAACTAATATATAGTTTCTTGCTTTAAGAGTAGCACTTAGTTAGAACTAGAACTATTCTATAATACTAGAAAGAAGGAACTATATAGTATTCTAAAGGCTTTAAAAAGGGTATATAATTACCTCTATAAAAGACACTTTATTCTAGAGATAGATATCTAGACTTTAGTTATATAACTAAATAGAGTAGTAACAGACCTCCTAGAAGCTCTTATTATTTAATAGATTATATAGATTTAAATATTTAACTTTAAGGTATAATATATCTATAGCATATAGAATATAGTAGTAGATAGCCTCTTATAAAAACTCTAAGGCCTTTTAGATATAATTAATAAAGAAGTAGAAGGAGAAATTAATTCTTAGATTAATTTGTAGATCTTCTTTATTAATATAGAGGCTAGTTTCTTTTTTAATTAAGCATAATAATATAGTGATATATAATAAATAGAGGAGATCCTTATAGGAGATATATAGGAAATTATTAGTAGTATAATAACTATTCTAAATATCCTTCTTAATAATTTGCAGGTCTATTTAATATATTCTTAACAGATTGCCTACTATTTAATAATATAAAGGCACCCTCTAGGGATTTAACCTGTTAGGTACTATGATTTCAAAGTTAGAGCTCTGAATTACTATATTTAAAACTACCTGCTTTTTACTAGACTAATAAATTAGAAGCTAATACTAAGATAAATTATAGATAACCCTAAATAGAGGAAAAAGCTAATTATTAAAGCCTATAAGGAAAGCAGTTATAGAGGTAAATAAGCTATAGCAAGGAGATTATCTGACTATTATATATAGGGTAATATATATTTAGAAGTTAAAGAGTTCTTAAAGAGTTATTCTAATTACTAGAAGAGGAGAGCTTAATATATAGATAATATAAGAACCTATAGTTTGCTAAAGGGATTACTCTTTATAAGGATTTTATTAGATATATAGAGAGTGGGTAAGTGGTATCTTATAGAAGCTTAGAACCTGCTTACTAGATAGCTTAAAGCATACTAGCTTAGATAAGTAACTATAGCTAAGATTGTAAAGTTTATTTAAGAGGAGGTTATCTATTAATATAGGCTATATAGTGAAATTATTATTAATAGAGGTCTAGAAAATAAGAGTATTATTATTAAGTTTAATAAAAGGTATAGTATAAGGAGGAAAGTAATATTAGCCTATAATCTGAGAGCTAATAAAGTAATTAAGACTAGTTATTAGCCTATTACTTATTCTTTATTAATATAGACTAGAAAAAGAAAGAATATTAACTCTTAACTATATTTACCTGCTACTCTATTTATAGACTAATTAAGTGTTTATACTTTAACTAGCTTTAGCTCTTTCTATCTTTTATATAAATTTAAACCTATTATACCTATTAAGACCCTAATACTAACCTAGAGGGTTCTTAATTAGAATATAGTAACTATATAGGAGGAGGAAGTTTAGATATATCTATAAGCCTTTCTATAACTTAATAAAAACAGAAAGCAAGCTAAAAAGATAATTAAGAGTTAATATAAGAAGACTATAAAGTATAGTAATAATTAATATAAGTAAATAATAAGAAAAGAGAGGCTAGAAGTAGGCAATTTAGTTCTAGTATTTAATATTAAAGGATCTATTAATAAATCTTCTATTAAGAAGCTTAACTACTAGTAGCAAGGCTTCTTTTATATCTTATTATATACTTCTAACACTCTATTATATTAACTAGTAATATTAGCAGAAAAAGAGATTATAGGCAGGATATTTAGTGGAAATTAACTTTGGAAATTTATTTAAGTACCTAAAGGATATTAGGAACTAAGTAATATAGATATTTACAGATCTAATTTAGAGAGAAACCTAGTAAAAGTCTTCCTAGTACTAGGAAATAAAGAGTATAATAACTATATACTAGAAGAAGAAGATAAAGAGCTAATAGTATCTGGGAAAATAATTAGAAATAAAGAAGAGGATATATTATAATCTATAATAAGATTAAGATAGTATTTAAAGGACTTAGAAATAGTAATTAAAGCATTAAAGGCTAAATAGTAACTAGTAGTAGAAATCCCATAAATATTAAAAGAAAAAGAGAGGAAGTATATTAAAATAGAGGATCTAAAAAACTTATAATCTTTTTTTTATTCTTAGATACTTAGTTTAATAATTTACAGACCTATTTATACTTATTTATAGGGTCTTCTTTTCTTTATCTCTTATATTTTAAAAGTTTAAGATTCTAGAAATAATATTCCTAAACTTTAGGGATAAGGATAAGAGATAATATTAACTTATTAAAATATATTACTCTACTACTAACTATCTTTTAATATAACAGCAATCTATTTGCTAATAACTTTAATATCTATACTAAGTATAAGATATTAGAGATCTATAGCTTCTTAATAATAACACTAAAACCCCCCCCCTAGATATAGCTATTACTAAACTAAATAAATAAGAGAGCTAATAGTTTAAGAATAGATAGAAGAGAAGAAAAGAGAAGAGGGTATTAAAATATAGTTACTAGTTTATAAAAAAAAGGATACTAGTATCCAGATAACTAAGAGTATAGTAATAAAGCTATTAATACTAAAAGTAGCTATATAATACTATTACTAGTAAGAAGAAGAAGGATATTTATAAAGGAGATCTTATTAATTTTATACTTAGATAGGGTTTAAAGTTAGTTTTATAAACCTATTTAGAGGATATTTTCTTTATATTCTTATTACTATTAGATAATATTTCTATTATTTCTTCTCTTTTCCTCTATTCTATAAAGATATATTTAGTTATTCTATCTTCTTTTCCTTAACTTATAATATAAAGCTCTAAGTAGTTAGTAATCTCTATAAGGTTAAAGTCTAGAGGTAGCTCTAGTATAAAAGAATACTAAAAGTAGGTAAATCTAGCTTCTAGATAATACTCTTAAGCCTATTAAGAATAAAGAGTATTTTAAAGGATTAAAAAGTTAAATTTAGATATAGCTAATATAGCAGTATTAGCTAGGATTTAGAACTATAGAATTATTATAATACTATTAAATTCTCTGCTCTTTCTTGCTTTATTATTATACTTAATTCTATATCTATAGTACTTATAAATACTTAGATTATTATAAGAGCAATTCTCTTAGGTTTTATAGAAGAAGCAGTTAGTATAAGAAGTGCCTAGCATAGAAATATATTTAAAGTATAGTTTATAGATAAAAATACTAGTTATAGGGTTTCTTATAGTATAGGTATACTTCTTATAATAGATATAAGATACTATATTATAACTATTTTAGGATTAGATAAATAAGCTATAAGTAGCTACTATATACTAAAAGACCTTTATCTACTATAAGCTAGAAAGAAAGGTAGTAGAGGTATAAATAAAGACTTAATAGTAAAAGTTACTAGTTCTCTTAGTTATCTTAAATATTTAATTAAAGTCTTATTTACTAAGATAAACTTTCTAGAAGGCTAGTCTTATTATATTAGTAGTCTTATTAGAAAACACTTATAGGATAAAGGCTACTTCTAAATATTTATTACTAGAAATATTAAGATAGAGCTAAGTAAGGCTTATAGTAGCCTAAAAAGATAATAGATATTAGTTAAGTAATAAGGAGTATAAGGAAAAGAGGATTACCTAAAATTAGTTATTAGAATACTAAATAAAAAGAGGTATATTATTCTGCTTTATCTAAGATATAAGGATATCAGAACTAAGTATCTAGAGGGTAGCTTTTAGAGAAAGATAATAAGAATAAGGCTAATTAGTATTCTTAATACCTAATATAAGGAAGTTATAGTTAGCTATAATAAGAGAAGGTAATTTATAGATATAAGAAAAAGAATTTAGAGGAGTTAAGTTAAGATTAAGAGATAGAGAGGAAGATAACTATTAGAGGAAGAGAAGTTAATATTAGAGAATAGAGGAGGATATTTATCTAGTTTTATAACTAGATCCTTTGCTTTAATAGCTGCTAATAGCTACTATTTCCTTTATTCTTTTCTTATAAATAACTGCTCTAATTTACTATTAGATATATTATTAGATTTTTTATTTTAAGTTTACTTTACTTTTATTAGGGCTAAGAGAGCTAAGAGAGGAAGAAGTTAATTATTTCTTTTATAGAATACTAATAAATTACTAGCACTTTGAGGTAATTAGTAGGTATAAGAGGGTATTATTAACCCCTCTAGTCTCTAAGATCTTCTCTTTTTTATCTATATTTATATATACTACCTAACCTGTTCTCTTAGATAGGAGATATTTAATATTAATTATTATACTATAATATCTTTAAATTTTATAACTACTTTTATTTAATCTATCTGTTTAGTCTGTAAATTACTTACTCTTTTCTCCTATTAGCTTTCTTTCTAAAAATATTATAATAGAAAAGATTATTTTTAATAATAGTAATGCTCTGGATAACTATATTTAGGAGCTAAGATCCTTAAAGCTTCCTGCCCCTAATATTAGATAACTAATAGATTCTATACCTAATAAACTAAGTAAGAGCTGATTCTAGGTATAGGGCTAGATTATTAGAGATATATTAGGCTTTAAACCTATAAGGAAACTAAGATATTAGCTGCTAATAATTAAATATAAAACTCTACCTTTATAATACTAAGATATAACTAGCTAGATATATCCCTCTAATTTACTAATAAAATATATACTTATTAAATACTAGAGTAAAACTCTAGATATAGTATAGGAGTTATTTTCTCCTTCTAAACTGTAATATATTATTACTAGCCTATATAATACTATTAGAATATTAGAGACTAAGACTCTAATATGCTCTATAGATATTATAGTAATTATATATTATCTTATAAGATCTATTAAAGCTAGATAACCCCTTTAGTACTGTATAATTAGAGGTATAGAAGATAACTTTGATAATAGAAGCCTGAGAGAGAGTATAATTACCTAGCTTAAAAAGAAAGCTCTAGATATACTATTTATCTATCTATAAGTACCTAAATTAAATAGAATAGTCTTTTTAGAGCTACTAATTAACTTATATAATAGATAAAATTAGTTTTATAATAATTAGTAGTTAGAAAAGAGAGTAGAGGAAAGACTATAAACTCTGATATATATTATAACTAGAGTCTTACCTAGAGCTCTAGCTATTATAATTAAAGTCTTATTAAGATAACTATATCTAATTAACCTTTGCTATACTAAACCTCTATTATAAGCTTCTAGCCTATACCTAGTTAACTGGTTTAGATTTTTTATATAATCTAAAAGCTTAGCACTGCTAAAATAGCCTCTATAAGTAAGAAAAAGGATCTAGATTAACTAACTATTAGCGACTTTTATAAATAAAGAGCTAGTTAAAAGGTATTAGGTCTCTTTAAAGTTAGATAAAACTATTTAAGACTAGGTCTTTAAAGATAGGAAGAGGATACTGGAGCAGATAGTACTAGAAGTAATAAAAGACTAGAAGGATAAGTATATTCTGTAATTTATAGACTTAAAGCCCTTTTTGCCTGATAGGATAAGTCTTAACCTGTCTGTGCCTAAGAATATTTATTTGCAGACCTAACCTGCTAGCATATCTAATACTAAGGCCTTAAGAAGTAATAAAGGATTATTAGAGTATCTAACTATTTAGAATATAGTGATAAGAGATAAGATTAAGAAGTATAAAAGGATAAATAATTAGTGGTAACTAATTAATTTGTTAAAGTATTATAATTATCCTAGATTTATGAAACTATTAATATTACTATACCTTATACCCTTTTTAGCAGGATAAGTTATCTTTAAATCCTATAATAACTTAGTGGTTTTTAACTATATAAGGCTTGCTAACCCTATACTAAATAATAATTAACCTGTTCTAGTAGTTTCTTAGTATATATAAAATAACTAGTAGTTAGTAGATCACCTAATAACTAGGTATAGGTAAGGATTAGTTATTAATAGTATAGAGAAGGTAGAATATCTTTCTAACCTCTATAATATATAAGGGATACTAATAAGATGAGAAAATTTAGATAACTTTAAAGTTATAAGCTTTCTTAGACTTATAATTAGAGGGTTTCTGCTTTCTGTCTATATCCCACCTTAAAAGCTATCTTAGATATCTAGGATAGAGATTATAGCAGATATAGTTAGTATAATAAGAGGAGGTATAAGTAACCTTTAGAATGCTATAGCTGCCTTCTTATTACTTAATTATAGTAATAGTTATTAGATAATAATTATTATAAACTAAGTAAATAGTAATTGCTTTTACTAAGACTTTATATAAGATTTAAAAAGTAACTAATAATTTATAGATACTATAAATAATCTTAATAGATAGTACTATAAGATAGGGGTCCTAGTATATCTCAGAATAATCCTATTAACTAGTTACTATATAGTTAATTTAACTTAATAAAGAGATAGATTTATATATAGACTTAGATATATTAAATAGGCCTAAATATTTCTTTAAGAGGGTATCTTATTACTATAATTTAGCTATATAGCTAGGAGAAATATAGAGCTCTTTGCTGATATAGAAATCCCTTTAGTTAACTAATATATTTCTGCTATTACTATAGAATTCTATAATATACCTATTAATATTAGCTTTGCTCTATAAGACACCCTATATAGCTAATAAGACTTTGAGAAAAATCCTTTTTTTCCTATATAACCCTCTATATCTAAACCTAGCTAGCTCTCACTTCTAGATAATAATATAGGGGATTTTAGGGATAATAATAAGCCTGTAATTTCCCCTCTAAGAGATTTGCTAGGATTAGCTTTATCTAATATATTAGATAGTAAACTTAATTATCTGGAATGCTAACTTTAAATATAAGTCCTCTAGATACCAGATCGAAGTGTAAGTGCTAAACCTTAATTATAAGTTATAATTATAAATATACTATCTTATCCTAAACGTCCTGATATTTTAGATAAATATAACTATAATAGAGAAGACTATATCTAACAGAGAGTTAATTAATAGGAATAGATAGAGCAGAATACTCCTAAAGGGTTATATTACTATAATTTCTTATACCTATCTTAGTAGGGAGGATAGTTTTAGCTATATTAGGGTTTAAAATAGGATAAGGAATATAACAAGAAAGAGGAAGTTATGAGGCTATTATTAAGATATAGTTTGTAATAGAAGATAATAGCACCTAAAAGACCTTCTTAATAGCAAAATCACCTACTAAGAAGAAACTGTTAAATAGAAGGGTCTATAAATAAGATTTTATATATTTTTATATAAGTAAATTTATTTATCTGTTAAGACTCTCCTTTATAATATTGCAAAGAGTTTTAAGGAGATAATTAGGATAGGATAAGTAGGACTTAGTAGTGTAATTACTAAGAGATCCCTCTTAGTATATAGGTCTATTATAGAAGAACTATAGGAAAGGGGAGAGGACTTATCTTTATTATTATTAATACCTTAATACTTAATTCTCAAGTTTTTTAGATTTTCTCAGCAAATTCATGCTCTTTTTTAATAATCTCTTTTAATTAGATCTGTGAATTACTTTATATATCTTTTAAGCCTATTTTTGTTATTCTAGCCTATTTATGGGTGGAGTTATGTTATTTGCTGTCCTTTCTAGCCCTTACAGTCCTAGCCTTTATCACTACCCCTTTAATAGCTTAAATAGCTATTTAATTTTCCTAAACTATATATTAGATATATAAATAAAACTAATATAATAGTAAGTAATCTAGATTATAGTATTATATTAGGTTCTAGACCTAGTTTATATATTCTAGAAAAACCTACTTAACTATATAGCAGCCTAGCTATATACCTAGCCTAGCTAGCTACTAGCCTAGTATTCCCTGTTACTAGATACTAATTCTTACTAAATACTAGCATTTTATATATTCTTATAGATTTATAGGATAACAGATAATACTTATAATAGAAATAATATATTATAGATAAGTAAGTTAATATAGCTATTAGCATATTATATAGATTATTACCTTCCTATTAGGAAAATATTAAAAACTTAGCTTAATATAATCTTAATAATAGCTCTTTAGTAATTCTAGCTCCTTATCCTAACAGACTACTATAAGTAGTTAACTAAGTTATAAGAGGCCTAGAAGTAGCTAAGAAAGACTTATAATCTAAAGTAGAGGTATTACCTCCTAAATGCTATAAAGGTAAGGGAAGAGCTAACCCTTAACCTTTATCTTCTTATATATAATAACCTATTAATACCACTAACCTATAGAAATAGCTACCTATAACTTTTAGGTATTAGCCTAGATAAGTAAAAACCTTTTAGAACTCTATACCTATTACCTTCTCTTAGTTTTTTTCTTAAATACTCTTTCCCGTATAAGGCTATCCTTAATAACTCCCTACTTAACTAGAGATCCCTTCCTATTATCCCTCCACTCTATAACTATTATAATAGCTAGTTAATTATTATAATAATAGATATTTATCTTCTTCCCAGGCCCACAAAGACAGCCTTTTTAGTTATTCTTATAATTATTAACAGCTATATATATATAAACCTTATATTAATAAGGAAAAGCTTAAGCCTAAGATATTTACATATAACAGCACTAAGATACTAGTATCTTTATATATTAGTAAGATTAACTACCTTATAGCACTATATAGAGCTAATATAGTTACTTATATACTTAGACATAGTATCTTAATAAAGGAGACAGATAGTAGCAAATAGTTTAACTCACTTCCTCACTATTAATATATTAAAATAACCTCTAACCTTAACCTATAGAAAACATTGCTCTTAGAGCATTTCTAGAAGAATTATAGAGCTATACTTATTAAAGCTAATCAGCTTAAATATACCTTTGCTAATAAAGATATATTACTATTACAGATATATATTAATAGAAAGATCAGATTATATAATAAAGCAGGCAAATATAATAAAGACAGCTAATATTAATATCTTATTCTCAGAATAGATCTAGACCTAGCAGCTCTTATCTACCTTAGTAGTTATAACACTCTATAGAACCTTAAATCTTAAATTTCAGCTAAGAAACATACTATATAAATAAGCTAGAAGCAAAGCTATAAACTCTAAGAACAGATTTAAAAGAAGCTTAATATAGTAGATAATTATTAATATTATAATTATAATAACTGCCTATAAGGAGATTATTAGGACTTCTATACTTAATGCTATAATAACTGCTTCCAGGAACAAGGTTATAATTAATACTATAATAATTATAATTAGGATTGCTACTAGGAACAGAACTAAGATGGGTATTTAGTATATAATCATAAACCTTATAACTAATAATATAATAACTTCCACTCCTAATATAATAATCAGGATATATACTAGGAATGTTATAATAAATAGAATAATTCTTAGAACTATTATAATAAAGATAAACTGCTAAAGAATAAGTCTGGTTAACCTGGTATACTAACTCCAGACCCTACTTATAATAATTAATAAGAATAGACTAATAATTATTAATATAAGCAGAATACTAACTACCCTCTATATTAAAGATACTAACCTAATAGTAACAGATTCCTATAACCTATTAAAGCCTATATTATTACTAAAGGTCCTTGTAATTAATTACTATCTATATCCCTATTACCTTGCTATAATCCTTGCTATAATAATAACTATAATTTCTATAACTCTTTCTCTAATTTAGAGTCTTTAAACTCTATTAGTAACTACTAATTGCAGAATATACCTTATTAGTACTTCACTATAAAAATATCCTTACTATAAAAATATCTTATATTAAGGCTAAATATAGCTAGAAGTTACCTATAATATCCTATATTATAACACTAAACTATTATACTACTATTAATAATAATATATAAACTCCTCTATCTATATTAAATTTATCTCTTAATATTAAACCTCTAATATTACCTATAACTAAGATAGATATAGATTAATATAGAGAATATACTATCTTACTCTCTATTATTTCTAATTTAGAATCTTTCCTAGAAAATAACATTCTATAAGTAGAGGATAAACAGATTATACTAAGCGTTTTACTTATAATTAATAAGGCCTTAAATCAGTTAGATATTAAATATATAATCTAAGTTCCCTCTTATACTTATACTAAGACTTATATATCTCTTATAGTTAATAGAATATCCTATTAATTTAACTCTTACTCCTATCTGAATATAGTTATTTATACCCTATTAGGCCTTAGATATACTGCTCTACTAGATACTTACTTAGCTCTATTACTAATTAAATAAAAGTTTATAAATAAGTATTATCTAGATATTAATATTAAACCCTATAAACCTTTCTAACTTAGAGATATTAGCTAGAAGGAACCTTTAATTTCCTCTATAGCTACTATTCCTATTATTCTATAAGAATAAGATAGTTTTATTCTCAAAGTTAATAAACTAATATATATCACTAATTCTATATCTTATAACTTTATTCTTAGAGGATATTTCTTATATAAATATACCCTTTATATCTATTAGAGTAACCTATATAAAAATAACCACCTAGTTATAGATAATAGTAATTCTATCCCTATTACCTTAACTATACTATATTAACTATTATAATATTAATAAGTATAAGTATATATAGAATAGAACTATATTCTTCTTCTAGGTTATAGTTTTAATATACTAATTTAATACTAAATACTACTAGTTATACCTTATAGCTATGCTCTATAACCCTGCTCCTTCTCTAACCTATAGCACCTATTATATAGGTTACTATTATATATTATTACTACTAGCTAGAACTATATTCTTTCTTTCTCAAATTTTAGATTAGTCCTAATAATAATATATAAAGAATAACACCTAGGCTTATTATAACATATTAAAGTTACCTTATTAGTAGATTCCTTTATTATTAATATATCTTTAGCTATTCCTCTTATAGATTTATTAGACCTAGATAGCCTAGATAATAAACCTCTTAACCTAAAATATTCTAATAGGTATCTATTTTACATACTATAGAAATATAATAATAATCCCCTAGATATTACTATAGATATATCTAATTATTAGAGATAAGAATATAAATATTAAGTCTAGCAGCTTATTAATAATTTCCACCTATTATTTACTCCTAGCATAGGTAGATTTAATAATAGTATTAATATGCTTATCCTATTTAAGGATAACACTAATATCACTAACCTATACTAATACCTATATTTCTTATTCTAATAAGATAAGATAGAGATAGATACTATCTTAAACCCCTTACTAAAAGCTAATATTATTAAAAAGGTACTCTTAGAAGAACCTTACTTAGTAGCTACTTTAGTATTTATTATCTAGCAGAACAGCAAACTATATATTATTATTAACCTCTATAGAGTTAATACTAAAATAAAGTTAGATACTTACCTACTTCCCTAATAGAATAAGATTCTTAACTCCTTATCTAGTAGTAATATCTTCTTAGCAGTTAATATTACTAAAGGATTCTTTAATTAACTAATTATACCTAAAAATAAGTGGAAAATAGTATTTATTACTCCTTACTATAGCTATAAATATTTTATAGTTACTACTATAGGCCTTACCTTATCTCTAGCCTTTTTCTAATATTATATAGAACACCTATTTAGACCCTACCTCTAATAGTTTATACTTATATATATTAATAATATTATTATCTATTTATAAACTAAGAAAGAATATCTAACATACTTATATCTCTTACTTATACTCTTTTAGAAGTCTAGTTACTATCTCTCTCTATCTAAATACCACTTTATCTAGCTAGAACTAGAGGCACTTAGATACTAGATCTTATAATTAGAGCTAGATACTACTTATTAGAAAATAAAAGCTATTCTAGCACTCCTAATACTAACTAACCTATAAGATTTAGAAAGCAGCTTAGGCTTTATAGGTTATTATTATAAATTTATCTTTAAGTATATATAAATTATTAATCTATTAACAAAGATTAAGATAATAGGATTTTATAATTTACCTTCTAAAAACCTATAATATAATACTTTTATAGTATAATATTAGCTACCCCCTCTACTCCTAATTATAGATAATATATCTAAAGCGAGAAAAGTGTAATATTATAAGGAGAATAACTAATATTAATATATATAGAGTAATACTACTAAGACCTGGAACTATATTAAATGCAAACTTACTAATATAGCAGATTATACCTTTCCAGACTACTCTAAACTATTTATCCTTTATATTAATAGTAGTTATAAAGGCCTCAGCATAGCTCTATACTAAGAATAACCTAATAGCAAAATATAGCTTATTCTCTTCTTATTATATATATTATTATAAGCTAAAGCAAACTATATTATTATAGAAATTAAAACCCTTACTCTAGTCTAGTTACTATATAAACTAGAACACTACCTTAATAATAGTATAATCTATATACTTTTAAACTATATAGCAGTTAGAAATATATTTTAGATAGTTAGTTTAAGTAAGCTAAAAAGCTATTATTATTTAGTTAACTAGAAGCTTATACTTACTAAATAGATAGACTATATTATAATTTAATATTATTCTAGCTATAAGTATATTAATACTAATACCTTATTAAGACTACTAATTTCCACTCTATTACCCTATATATTACTTATTAATAATAATAATAATAAAGCTAATAATAATCTAGAGCCTCCTAACCCTAATACTATCTAAAACCTAACTAATCCTAACTAATAGATATAGTTACCTAATAGAACCTAACTATTATATAAAGTTTGGATTATAATACGCTAAGACACTTAACTATAATAGTAATATAATAAGCTATAACCTAATAATATAATATAGAACCCCCCTAATATAGTAGAAGCAGATATAATTACTATAGAATTAATAATAACTAATAAATTTCACTCTAAGATTCTCTAAACACTACTAATAGACCCCACCTTTTATTAAATCTATAATAATATAATCTAAACTAACTAAAACCACCTATATAGCTTCTCACTTAATAATTAAAAGCTTCTCTACCTCTAAGATAAGAATAATTTATATCTTTATATATCTTAAGCAGTTATATCTAATATCTGCAAAGCTGCCTATAATAACAGAGCATATATTAGCATAGAATAAGTATATAATTTCTTGTAATAAACCTGTTTTTTCTGGGATATATATTAAGAACTATAATTATATATTATCTATTATCTGGAATACTGCAAAGCTAAACCTAATTAAAACACCTCCTATAGTAACTTTACTCTAATTAAAATACTCTATATTCCTCTCTCTATAATCTATCTTAACTTTATTATAGCACTGCCTATATTAAAACAAGGCTATAACACTATACTCTTTCTTATAGATAAAACCTCTAAGTTTACTAGAGGACTTATTAATTATATAGATTAGACTGTGGAATAATAGACCACTTTATATATCTATAATATCTACCTAGACTAGAGCCTACCTGATATCTTTATTTCTAATATTAACTCTAAGCTAGTCTTAGCTTTATAGATATCTTTATATACTACTACTAATATCTAACTTAAAGTCTCTATAGTATACTATTATTAAGCTAATAGATAAGTTAAAAGAACTATTTAAATAATTATCTATATATTTTAAGCCTTAATTAGTTTCTAGCTTAACTATTTTAATTAGAAAGATATTCTGCCTTATATTCTAGCCTATCTTAATATATTAGTCTTAGCTACTATAAAGTATATCCCCTATAAAGTCCTCTTTAATAGAACAGCTAAGTTCTTCCTATTTCTAATAAATTAACTAGTTATAGATTTTAGATCCTAATAATATAAAATTTGCTAAGAAGTATAGGAGGCCTACTAGATCTCCTTAATAAAGATAAAGATCTACTATAATAATAATTACTATCTACCTCTATAGTTAGTAGCAGGTAATATAGTCTATATTAAACTTTTAAAGAAGGGACTTCTAGGATACTATCTTAATAGCTAGACTAAATTCTCTTATACTTATAAAGGACTATTTAAGATTAAAAAGGTTATTAACCTATTAAGATATTATATCTATCTACTATTATAGCTTAAATAGTATTTTAAAATATCTATTAAATATCTTAAACTAGTCTAAAAAGATCCCTTTAACTAACTAAGCTAGCCTCTAGGTTCCTTATAATAAGGTAATAAAGAGAAATTTATTATTAAGAAAATCCTTGCTTATAATACCTATAATAGCAAACTTTACTATTATATTAAATAGTTAGGCTACTCTAAGCCTACCTAGCACCTTATTAGTATTATTAAATAAGATATCTCTAACCTAGTATATAAGTACTATAAATTATAATATATAATAGAGCGTTATTTATATAAGGCATAGATATAATAGGATAAAGCACCTTCCTATTAGAAGTTTATATCTATATAAGTATTATTACCTCTTATATTTTATATAATATACACTCTCCACCCTAATTTATTAGCTATAGATAACTAGGTTTTAATCTTCACCTTATTAATTACTAAAAAATTTTTTTTACCTCCTTCCTCTATTAAGCTAACTATTATAGACCTACTTTTACTAACTTCCTGCTTTTATACCTTTCTCTTATTAATACTTACCTTTATTTTTATTTTTTTCCTTTTTTCCTTCTCACCTATAACTTTTTTCTAAATACTACCTAATTAATAAAAAATCCTTAACTCCTCCTAAATTATTATTCTTCCCAAATTATTATTATTACTAATAACTACTTATACTCTTAACTTTAATAAAAACCTTACTAATACCTCTTTAAATTTCTAATATTATTAGCCTTTAATATATCTAGATATAATAGACTCTAAGTAACCTACTATTTCTAGCAGTAACCTATTATATCTCTAGACTTATAAGTTAAAAATTCCCTAATCTTCTTACCTATAAAACTCTGCTAATATCTTTACTATTTATCACCTAATTATTACTAATTAGCTTTAATATAGCCTGGATAAATTTCTCTAGTAAAAATTTACTAACTATATTTAACTACCCTCTCTAGATAGGTATATACCTATAGCTAAATATTAATAATTATAGTTAATAGTTACTAGAAATCCCCTAAACCTGTTTAATTACCAGAACCCCTCTATCTATACTAATAATACTACCTAACCCCCTATAACTAAAGACTAGTATATTACTATAGAGGAGACTTACTAAGCTTAAACTTCTAAGAATTAGTATAATACTACTAATAACTAGAATACTCCCTAGATTAAGGATAGTTAGGTAAATACTACTACTATCTGGAATAATAATATATTATAGGTTAATAATAGATAGGGAAATATATCTACTAACTAGAACTTTAATAATAAGGATATTATATATAATAACATAAATCCTATTAATCCCTAGAAAAATAAGCCTAAATATAATAAAGAATTACCTCCTTATATCTATATTAATATTAATTATTACAAAGAAAAGATCCCTAAATTCACTACCCTACTAGAAGCACTTAATATTACTAATATAATTAATAACCTCCTAGTTAACACTATTAATAAGAAACGTTATAAGTATACTACAGCTAATATCTCTAAAATTAGTATGCTCTCACTTAATATATAATAAGTTATATTAAAAGCTTAAGATATATCCCTTAAATCCTTAAAGCTTATATACTTACTTAGAACTAATAAGCTTATTATAGAATATCTCTTATCCACACTTACTAAAGCAGGTTTAAACCTAGATAGTATCTATACTTTCCTTACTATTATTAAGTTACTTACTCTCCCTAGAAAACTTTAACTTTTATACTACTATAAAGTAAAAGGCAAATATTTCTACTTTATAAGAATTAAGATCTCTATTTATACCCTAACTTCTATACCTATTATCAGAGCTGCTAATTAAAATAACACTATATTATTATTATTAATACTAGAAGTTTAGAAACTCTATAATTATATTACTATTATACTTATAATAGACTATAGATAGACTTAATTAGCTATAATATATCTAACTACTAATAATAAGCTAGCATAGATATACCTTAATTAGTAATAAAAAAATATCCTTATAGAAGATATAGATATAAAACTTTTAATAATATTCCCCTCTAACTAAGTAAATATCTCTTAATTCCTCTCTACCTTATCTAATAATATTAAGAATATAACTAATAACCTAATATATATTTAGGATACCTTATCTTACTACTTTAAAGACCCTAATAACCCCTATTAGCTTAACTAGAGAACTATTTAAGTTAGCACTAAAAAGCCCTCACTTCTAGTACTATTATAACTAGTCTTTCTCACAGATACCTTATATATAATAGCCTTATAGATATCTAACTATAAGGAATTTAAAGTTAATAATAGTAATATAGCTAAGTTAGAAATATATACCTTTTATAAAGCAGCACTCTTCCTAGATCTATAATTAATATAGCTATTAGGTAAGAACAAATATAGTATCTAACCTAATAGCACTATTTAATAATATCTTAGTATAGTTATATTAAACCTAACTATTAAGAGCCTTTCTATATCTAATATTAGTATATTATTTAAAGTTATCCTCCCTAATATATTACCTCCTATATTATAGAACCTTTCTCTAAATAAATCTAACACTAACACCCCTATATAATATACCCTTAACTATCTTATTACTAGGATACTAAAACTATCTGCTAAATATAATACTTTCTTATATAGAGTATAAGAGCATATTTATAAAAAAGCTAAGTCTAACTAAAATATAGATATAGTAGCTAATATTATTACTACCCTTTCTAATTAGCTACTACCTAAGCTTATTAATAACCTATCTAAGAATATAACTTTCTAAAATATATATATACTTATAGCTATTAGCCTCCTACCTTATTTCTTCTCTATCTATATAAATAAGAATAAATAGCTTAATATTCTTCTATAAATATTTAAAGATATTAACCTTACTATACCTATATATAACTATCTACCTTTCTGTCTAGTAACTTAAGTCTCACTACTTCTAGATAAACTTATAGATACTATCTACCTTAGTATTTATATTCTATATAAATAAAGCTAGCTATTATCTATAAAAGCACCCTCTATTAAATTCCTAATATATCCTAATATAATTAAATCTCTTTATAAGTCTACTACCTTAGAATAGATAATCTATATAGTATTTAATAGTAACTCCCTATATTAATAAATACTAATAATCTTCTATATCTAGATTTCCTAAAACACTATTAAAGCTAAGATAGTAGCAATTTCTAAGATATCTATAATACTAAAAGGTTTATATTATAATATAATTTAGCACTTTATATTAAAATTTACTACTATATGCTACTATAATATCTACTAAGATCTACTAAAACTTATATAGCTAAAGCTCTAACCCCCCTATAATATTCTCACTATAATATTATATTATTACCTAGCTTAACTTCTCACTTTTAGTAGCAGCCTAGGCTTAGAAAAAATATTAGCTATACTTAATATAGCCTCTATATTAAGCTATAATACTTCTCTTAGAGTAATCTAGTTATTATATTCTAATAAACTCTATAATAATACTATTACTAAACTTAAATATACTCTTTATAATTCTAGAAGTATCTATTATCTTTATACTTACTATACTATAATAGCAGCTATTATAGATTATAGATAGTATAACCTAGATAAACTCTAGATTAAACTAGATAGTACTATATCTATAATTACTTACTCTATTAATATAGTAGATAACTATAAGGATTATAGATATCTACTTACTAATCTAGATTTCTTAATAATATAGTATCTATTTATAATAAAGAAAGTAAAAGAAAATAAGGATATTAAGTTTAACACTCTTATAGAACTCTAATCTAAGCCTAAGTAAACTCTAGAAAAATATATCTAAGCTATTAGTAATATAGATATACTAATTACTATAATACTTCTATAAATTCACTTTATTATTATAACCCTATATATAGTTACTAATTATATATCTATATATAATAAGAATAATAACACTATATAGTTACTATCTACTATTTTTATAGATAAGATAGGTTATATACTAAAAGTATAATAGTAAATAATACTTACCTACTATAACCTAAAGCTTATTATTACTATAGAGGATATAGTCTAATTTAAACCTATATTAAAAGTATATAACACTTATAGCTATAAGGCTTCCTTCTCTCTATAATACCTTATATTATTCCTTTTCTATATAGAAACTACTAAAGCCCTATTTGCTATCTTTCTTATTAACTAATAAAACTAGAGCAAAATTACTAAATAGGCTGCAAAAAACCTATATAAAGGAAAGATAAATATTATTTATTCTAATATAGATATAGTAAACTTCTTTAAATATCTCAGTAAAAAGCTATTTTACCTTAATAATCCTATAGTAAATAGTTTTATTATAAATATAGTTAAAGGTAATAAATAATATATTAGCACTTTAAAAGCTAATATTACTAACTAAAACTATATTATCTAACTTATTCTCACCTTATTTATAAAAGGTTTTCTATCCACTTTAAATAATACTAAATAGGGTAATTTAATAGTTATTATAGAATATTCTAGCTAATTAATAACTTATAGATAAAAATAGAAAAGAATTACTACAAATTAATTTATTAAAAATAATATCTAATTTAGAATAGTTAATAACTCTATATTAGTAGAGGCTAATATTATTATCTTTAATATAGTTTACTTAGACTTACTTAGCTTCCTTAATAACACCTCTTATATAGTAGTTACTACTACTTATATAAGAGGTATAATAATTATAATTCTTAATACTAAGAACTAAACTAAGAAAGTTAATAATATAGTACTATAAGTAAACTTTATAATATCTAATTTTATTATTAACTATTAAAACTAGCACTTTAACTATTAATATATTAATATTACTTAACCTTTTAAAGGTTTAGAATATATACTTCTCTATATATATTATAACTATAATAGATATATTAACACTAACTATAAAGAGGAAACTAAGAAATAGATAAGCAAGCAAATATAAAGTTAGATAAAGGGAAAGCCCTCTATATATCTATATAACTATAAACTATATAAAGAACCTTATTATAATTTCTTCTACTATCTACCCCTTCTAATAAAGTCTACCTTTAATATTAAATACTAAGACCCTATAATAACTATAACTAGCAGACCTTATAAAGATAATACTACTAATAATAGATATTCTATCTATATAACTACAAAAATATATTATATATATATATAAATTATAGATAACAGATATCCTAAACCCTATACCCCTATTATAAACTCTAATAAGAAATTAGAATCTTACTTATACTTAAAGGCCTAAATTAATATAGTATAATTAGCCTTAAAGAGTATATAGTCTAACTATAAGCTCCTAGCTATATAATATAGTACTACTAATACTATAGTCTCTAAAGCTAAAGTAATTAGCTATATATCTCTATTCCCAGAACACTAATAAAACTAATAGGATAATAACTTATAAGATAAAGATAAAAACCTATAACTAGAATCTAATAATATACACTTAACTAATAAAAACTAATCTACCTTTACTACTAACTCTATATTATATATATAGAATAACTAAAATACCTAGAATAATAACTAACCTTTAATATATAATATATATATTTAATAGTGGGAAATAAAATAAAACAGAGATAAGAACTTAGTATAGGATTATATAAAATATAATACTATAATAGATACTATAATAGATATAGGATTATAATTATTTCTTTACTTATTTCCTTTTATTTTCTTTCTCTTTTTTCTTAAGTTATAATAAGGATATTGCTTTTTTCAGACTAGGGGCTATTATATAATATAAAGTAGGTCTCCTACTAGAATAGACCTCCTTCCTATAGTAACCCCTACCTATATATTTAGTCTTACTAGATATATCACACTCCAGAGACTTATTAAGAGATATATTTATTTGCCTATTACAGGCAGTTCTATTTATCCTTCATCGTTTATTGCAGAGC
Source organism: Colletotrichum neosansevieriae (assembly GCA_036785495.1). Classification (NCBI taxonomy): domain Eukaryota; kingdom Fungi; phylum Ascomycota; class Sordariomycetes; order Glomerellales; family Glomerellaceae; genus Colletotrichum; species Colletotrichum neosansevieriae. The sequence continues at coordinate 46,220 of JAVHLV010000276.1, read as the reverse complement.
TCCGCTCTTTATAAGTGATGCCTGGCAGAACGGTCAGAGGAGCCCTGATCAGCGACCCTTACGCCCGGGTAAGTATTGGATAAGAGATCCCGTCGACAATAAACAAGAGACTTCACGAAGAGAATGCGGAGTAGCAATAGCAGTCGCAAGCCAATGGTCAGCTTTGACCAACGAGCGTCAATTACCTGGGGGAAAGCATATGGGCAAGAGGGCAATAAGGACTGGCGACGTCGCAGAGGCGCATCAGAGCTGTTCTGACTTTGGGTTGGTTGACAAGTAGTAGCAATAGCATACGCGATATGATTTCAGAAACGGCGGTTGGAAAGCAGAGCGGCGTTTCGTCTCCGGGCTCCCCCAAGTAAGAATTACAAAAGTTGGGATAAAAAACCGTTCCGGTGGCTGGGGACACCCGGGCTGCATGACTCCACGAATCTATGTATATCATGTCTATTATTCTGAAGTATGTCAGCGCCTCTTAACGACTTCGAGTGATCATTCCCACCAGATGCGTCGGTCCGAGGTGCAAGAATCCGCATGTCTCAAGCGCCCCGAGCAACGAAAGACGCAGTAGAGAAGACCTTGCCAGCGGTCCTTCATCCGTCAGACTGTCACGAATATCTCGTCTAGAACAAGGACTGCACGTCGTTCATGTTCGTTCGTCTGGTCTGAGACTCGTCTGACCCCCTTCTCCAGCAACAGGCCCAGGCCCGTAATTCACCCCAGCAGGTGTAAGGTGCCCCTGCGACGATATCCGGTTCCCCAATTGGCGGAGCGGCCGGTGATGACCTTCCATTGCCCACCTCAGGCTTTTTCTGTGGCAAGCTACTGCGGACGGAGTTCAGTGCCGGTGCCATCTGCAGGGGCTCCCAGCGTGATCTGCGCCGGGGCCAATCCAAGAATGCCTGGTCCTGCATCCGGGAAGCTGATGCTTTGTTGCATCTGGCATACCCAAACCAGGCCCCCCGGAAAGCCAAGACCTTTAGGACGGACAGTAGAAGATCAAGCATTTCCTTCGTGTCTTTCTTTCCTTGGCCCTACGGCCTGAAATCCTCTCTTTCGGTTTTTCTTTGTTTGAGTGATTTCACTCCGCGGGTCGCAGGTTGAAGAGGCAGCCCAGCATCATCTACCTCCCGTATCTCTTATCTCATCCCTTCCCTTCCCGTCCTTCTTTTCATCGCCTCTTCTTCATCTCGTCCGGCCGGTCGTCCGTCATTCGAATCTCATTTCAGATTCCGTCCGAAGTCCAACCAAATCACACCCCGGGCCAGCATCCATCTCATCCAACCGCCGACGAATGATCGCCGATTCAGCTGAAAACGGACCTGCATACACACCAACTCCGGACGGCCTGCCTCTCAGATCAACAATACCACCCCACGACACGCCCGTCTGCGACTGGGCCGTTGCGTTTCCATCCTCGCTCTCTCTCCGCGCCTCTGTCTCTGATCTCATCCTCGTTCCAGGCCTTGGGGACCGCAAGGTTTCTCTTTTCGCATCCTACCTTAATTATTACCTTGCCTCATCCTAAACTTCTGGTTCCCGTCTGAGACATCGGCCGCATTGGGGGAGGCTATCTGGTCTTGTGTTTATTTCTATTTCTATTCTGTTTTGACTTTCTTTGTCTTCCTGTCGCCGTGTTTCGGACTCATTTCGCTTCAACCTCAAAACAAAACGTCACTGGCATGCCAGATCCTCACATTCGATAATCTGTTTTTTTGCTTTTCTCAACGTAACACACCAGACAACGAACATTCAACCAACACCAATCCACGAGAATTGTCGGAGAGAAAGGGAACATGCTGAAGACCGCCTTCAAACCTTGCTCCTCACTCTCCTCCGCCGCCCGTTAATCGCTTCTCTCTCATTCTTCACTCGCCACGGGAAAACTATTGGCGCTAGGAAATCACACTACATCTCATCACCACACACACACACACACACACACACACACACACACACAACAACAACAAACAATGGAACGCCCCCACCGCCCACCACCCCTCACGATACCACCTCCCCCACGGTCCCGGACTAGAGTCCGACGCGCTCGACGGCCGAACCACAGACAAGCCCGCCAATTCAAACGATGGCTCCTCCGCGCCCAGATCGCCAACGATGTCCTGCACGTTGCGGCCGCGAGTATCTTGTTATGGATTATGTCGTGGTTTTTGTATAACGTGCCGTTCCCACTAACATATCGTACCGGGTATGCTCATCTTTCATACCTCAATCTCTATGACGAAGGATGCTAATCATGTCAGCAGGCCAGCAGCAGTCGCTCTCATAATCATGCTCTCCACCGACATCCTCTTCGACGCCCGCTCCATAGTTCACGCCCACGACCCATGGCCAGGCTGGGCCCTCATCATCCGCCTCATCCTAGGTCTCGGCTACATCGCCATCTTCGCCGTCTACATCGCCTTTGGCGGCGACGTCTTTGCGCCCGACTTCGAGTACTGGGGCATGTCCGACAACTACGGGAGGGTCCTCGCCTACATGTTTCTTTGGGGCCTCGGGCTATGGAATCTGCTTTTCGTGGTCCTGTGTCGGCACTGGCTTTCCAAAGAGATCAAACGGTACTCGGGAGACATGAAGCGTTTGTTCGCGGTTCCAAGGTCCCCTGGCCCGAGTGTGCATCGCCTGGGAAGCGCTGGAGGCGAAGAAAGGGCCGCGGACATCGACGTCGAAGCCGCACGGCCCGTCCGCGAGGAGAACACCGTCGATTTGCCCGTACGGATGGGTGTCAGGAGGGTGAAGAACAGTGTGAGCGTTGTCAGCGTCAGCGTCGACTCCATCGCAAGCGGGTCAGGGACCAGCATGAGTCCGCCGCCAGAGGCCGTCATGAGGCCTGCATAGCATACAAGGATTGGAAAAGTAATGATTTTAGACGTAAAGCACAACTACATAATGATAATGAACATAATAAGAAGGCGTGCATTGTGACATCGACGTTAGGCGTGGTGGGATGACATTGAACGTCGTCTGCTTACTTCGGGCTGGTGGCCTCGCCGCTTCGTCCGGAGCATTGTCGTCTTGATGGGTTGGGGATTGATTCGTGGTGGTTCTCGGAAACGTGCGCTCTTGCAGCCTGTCATCGTGTCTTTTATGCACTGAGTCGTGGGTTATAACATCTTTTCTGCTGCATGCGCAAGCGATTATGCGCCAGCCACGGCAACGGCACGACATCGAGAGAATACCGGATGACAGTTTAATGCATAGAAGGAATGGCCTGCTAGGAGATTGGCTGCGTTACCCTGCGTGGCCTTGTGGCCAGAGAGCTGCGTTCAAATCGATATTCTACGCCGTGGACGCAATCTGGGAAACAGTCTACAGATCGAAGAGAACATTTACCCATAAGCCCATTGAGTGCGATTAAAGAAGTCAATACTCACTGAAAGGTGATCACCTCTAAGAGACAGTGCCAGCAGTGGAATACATGCCGCTGTGTCCTGGAAAGAGTGGATAAGAGAAATCGAGAAAGGCCTCGATATTCAGGACCTAATAGACGTCAATAAAGGCCCAAGACCTCTAGAAGACCCAATCCCAACGTATACATGGCAGGAGTGAATACAAGTCTTCTTACTATGTGCTATCGGCGAGGAGACGCTTTTGTGGGCAGGCTTTCTTTGACCACTGGAGTTGACCTCATCACTGAGGCAACGCTGCCGAGAGACCTTCCCTCAAACCCGCCTCGACAAGTTTCGTCGCGGCGTCGCCTGCTTTAGGCAGTCTGCTGAGCCCATTGTGCGCGTAAAATTCCGGGATCTCTTCATTCAGCCAGAGCAGCTTCTTTGGGTACTTTGTTTGTGGATTCTCAGGCCAATGGCGAAACATATAATTCTTCGCGACTGTGACGAAGGATTGGACATGGATGATGCTGCAGTGTAGCTTTTCTTTTCCTCGAATGACTCACGAAACTGATTGCAAGGTAGCGTGTCTGCCGAGTCTGCAATGGGTTGTACCGTTGTGAAGATGTGGCGGTGAGGTGTGAGAAGAACATGGGAAAACAGGAGGACCACGCCGAGCATGTTGAGGAAGGGAGGGACTTCCCTAGCACGTTGATACTTGGGCCTAGATACTCGAGAACGCCCTCTCAATTTAACAGGACAGGGGTTGGTCTGAGCTGGGCAAGAGAGATTCGCGGAAGTGCGCTCCGGTGCAGTTGATCACTGCCCACACGCAGCGTGCAGCTCAGCCGCCAAATGCAGGATAGTCATCACATCAAATGACAAGTCATGGAAGTCTTGTTGGTGCTTTAGCTGAAACTATACCACAATATTTTCGTGGTATAGTTGGGATCATATTCTGTTTAGCTGACTTAGTGTCGTGCTGATCCTACGGGCTGGGTTTACAATACTGGACTGCTTAGATGTGGAAGCAGAGGAGTCGTGCGAATTTGTTCACACAAAGCTCCGATCATCACGTTTATCTCACCAGGAGGTGGTGATGCGCAGGTTTGCAACGAAGGTACGAAGGTATGATGAGATTGAGTCATGTACCATGGCAAAGCAGCTGTGGTTGGTGGTATGCATGCCCTCCTGCCTCAAATGTGCATTTGTCAGGGTATGTGATGGAGTATAACCAATGATCGCGACTGATTTTGAGGCTCGCTAGGCTGTTGGACTGGCCGCAGATTTGGCCGCACTAGCACGCCCGCTTCGAGCCTGTAAGCTGTTGCCTAGGTAGCCTTGGATACCACCATGTGTTAGACGACCGTCGCCGTACTGTGGGCTAATTTTCATGTACCACTTACACAGCTCGCCTTGGTTTTCCTCTTGCTCTTCGGGTCGAGGCAGGTTTTTATCAAGCGGTGTAGGGGTCACGCTGGTATGTTGTTCTGATCAGATTTTGGACATGGGGACCTCTGTGAGAATCGACATTCTCGCTTGAAGCCTTCAACGACGTCAGGTGGGAACTCGGGAGGAAACTTTGAGTTCCAATAGGTACACCCGTGTTCAAATGTCTCCTCACTCAAGACTTCGATTATGCGATTCGATTTGACGCGAGGTTGCCCCAATTATTCTCGAACGTTAACCACATCTGTGAAGCTCAAATGCAGTTCATCTATGAGGGGAAAGACATAAGATTTACTACATTCTATTAATATTCAAAGTCTTGGTCCTCGTCAGATCCGCTGCCGCTCGAAGAGCTATCTGAAACTCCATATCGGAGGAGTCCAGTTGCGATTCTGTTCAATTTCTTCTCGAGATTAACACCGAAACCTCGATCCTGGGGTTTCCTGGATTGCCCGCCGACTTCAACAGGCCGTTCTGGTGTCTGGAAGAAATCAAGTCCTGACATCTGCTCGCAAGAGTCCTGCGCCAAGGGTGGCGTTGGTATGGACGCTTGCGCAGCGGAGGGCTCCATCCTAGCTTCTGGAGCCCGAGGACCTTCCAGAAGTGCGAATCTGGACTCAGAAGTTGGTAATTTTCCAGTTCTTTTGACCGATGAAGCCCCACAGGTAACGAAAGAAGAGTCAGACATCCAAAAAGGGCCGGCTTGATCGTTGCCTGGATGAGGTACCGTAAGTTGCCCCTGCTTTTTGGCTTTCTCTATCTCCCGACGTGTTCTGGGCGAACTGCGACTCGAGGATTGGTAGACCACCTTCTTGTGAATCCTGATCTTCTTAGATTCTGGTAGCCAACCCAACCCGGTAATGTCGAAGCTCTCCCTCATCAAGAAACAATTCTTGCCCCCATTGAAATACAGGGGGAGTGAGACTGAGGTTGTCCCAGGACCAGTCATATCCTGCGGTCCCTTTCGGAACCCGTCTATCGCTTCAACCTCTTGCTCCCTCGAAAACCTCTGTCGTCTCGCTTTGAGCGTGATAATAGTTCCGTTGTTGGTACTGGTCAGGGACATCTGAAACCACCAGATACCGTTTTTCAGCTTTCCTAAATATTTCAGGTCGTAACATCGATCGAACTGCATCTGATTGTTCTTGACCTTTTGTGTCTCAAAAAACGGATCGCATATGATTTTGAACTCGTCCATTCCGCTCACGACAATCTCCAGTGGCTCTTGGTGGTTCTGTAGGAATCGTTAGCAACACAGGGGCTCGACCACGGTGTCCCTGTTGACCACTTGCAAGACTGAAGATGGCTGGAGCGAGATCATCCCACTTCGGCTCGAAGTCTCGGCTCCGTCGAGTCGGTATCTGTTTCCTCTGTAGTCCAAAGCCCGCACCTTGCTGGATGAATTCCTCGATGGTTAGGTTGCTGCTCGTTGCAAAGGAAACTCCCTTCGCGATGTTTCCAGACCTTCCCACAGTCAGCAACAAATCTAAGCTTGGTCAGCACAGGCTATGTCTTACATCCACTGGATTGGTTCTCCACCAATGTCCCAAATATACGTAGGTTTCTCGATGTCATTTTCCTCGCAAAGTTGATCAAGCTTTCTTTTCACAGCTCTGTGCTTGGAAGTGCCACCAGAGACGATGACAAGCTTTCTCACACCCTTGATTTCTGCAAGGCTTCTGATCTGAAGCTCCGACTCGTTGAGAATTAGACCGAGCCCTCGTTGGAAACAATCATTGACTTCTTCAGGTAGCAACTCAACATCAATGAGCTCTCCGCGGAGATCCAGCAATTCACCCGGTTGGCAAGGCCCAAGCTCATCTTTCACCGAATGAAACCAATCTACATGTTTCTTGACCTCCTGATCTGATAGGCGGTGGCCAGGAAGCTGATTGAATTTGCGAACGAAGAGCTCGCCCATGTGGTAGGCCCAATGTTCACTTCCGCCCCCAGCACCTGTTACAACGTGAGTCAGGTCCTTCCAACTTTTCGAGACGACTCAACTCACCGAATGCTTCAGACATGCTGTAGAAACTTGCTTTTGCCCCGCCCGCGTGAACAACGTTAAACATGCATCCGTTCTACACGTTGAATCGTCAGCATTGTCCTTTTTGGGTCTTTTAAATTATGGGAACGAGATTACCATGTTATGTCCACCGAAGTCAAGAAACAATATTACATGATTAGTCGAGTCATCTTGGTGGAAGGTTCCGAGTCTTTTCGTGCCCAACAGACGCTCGACATGCTGTCGCAGAAGGAAGTGAGCAAGAGCTTCGGTTTCCGTATGGAATACGACCTGCTCAGTGGGTCGTGAAATCTCTTCGTTAAAAACCTCTGCAATTATGTCGCGGTAGACGTCTTCAAACGCCGTGGTCCATTGAGAGGGTATCGAAAGGCCGATCGATGTGATTCTTAGGCCTTCGTCCTCGCACTGTTCCATTACCATGCCTCGAACAGCGGTAAATAGGTCAACAAGGCCCCTCCTGAGTGTCCGGCGGAATTCAGGATCGTGCCTACGCTCCCTGAGAGGTTTGACTAGAGCATACTGCTCGAAAAACTTGTCGTCTCCATGATCTTCCTCCTTCACCAAGACGTAGAACGCATACTTCAGGGAGACCTCAAGACGAGTTCTATGACCCTTTTCCCCAAGATACACTGGTTTATCCGTTTCGAATGGATATCCCATTGAGGAAAATTCACCTGGCGCGTATTTCGATTGGGATCTCAGAAGAGATCGCTTGTTCCTTATGTCGATCCGTAGATCCGTTTTCGGACAATATAGGGAAGCTCTGGTGCTTGTGCTCCCTATGTCGATGCCCAAGGCCCTAAACAAATTCGAACTTAGCACGTACTCTCAATGACATAGGTTCTTGGGCGCATAAACACAATACGGGGACTGTTTACGTACGCATCCTCTATGTTAGAAGTCCTGGGCATCTTGAGGAAGACACGAAATCTTCAGCGAGGCTTCGTGAGTCTGAGAAATATATATGGGTGGCTGGCGCGCATTGCGGCCTTATAGGGTTTTCACCACCAACCTGGCTGAGGGGTGACAACAAGAACGAGGTCGCAGTCTTAGTGAAAGAGAATGCGTCTCATGCTCAAAACCCGGCAGGGAAATGAAGGCATGGTTCAATTTCCCAGGCAACAGTCAAACATACATTGCGTCGTCCTACAGCACAGTGCAGAAAACTCTCCCAACGCGATTGGACATCAAACGCGTCGAAGCGTCCAACGAGCAAAGAACGCCACCAGCGGCAACCAACCACCAACAACGGCAACGGAAGTGTAAGAAGGGCACAGCAAGACAGGGGTTGCACTCCTGCAGGGGTTCAGGGGCAAATTATCTCCACCCTGGCTTTTGGTGTTGGTACACCTATGCCTAAATGTTGTCTCCTTTTCAACGTGTATCTGCGTTGGCTTCACTCGAAGCCGTGCATTAATGGCCTTTTTCTTCGTTCTTTTCTTCTTGGCAATCCCCTTAATCTCGCGATTCTAATGTAACTCAGGACATGAATTCAAGTCAGATAGGGATGGGCCGATTAGCCGCGGAGGTAAGGCGTTGACCCTGTTGAACATGCATGACAATTCACACCGACCTGAGGTGAAGCCGAAGAAGGCCAGGCACTTGCGGCAATATACTAATCCATAATAAATATAGCAACACCTCGTGACCCTGACCTATAATTAGTATAAGTCACACTCTTGATTTCATGCAGGTTGCCAGCTTTTGAACACGGAAGAGCGAAATAGTGGGACTAGACCCCTTGATTGACGTTGGCCTAGGTTGACTGAAATCCGACGTGGCCCGCACCACAGCAAGAAGTCTTTCACGTTCACACCCCCAGCTTCAATTCACGCAGTGGCTATCCCTATCGCACCATTGTGTTCGCAAACCTTGAACGATAGTATGTTCGCAATGCTTCCGTTCGCGCCGATCGATTCGCCCGCTTCTTGCGAAGCGAAGTACCTCGAGACAGTCAAGACACAACTCAACAAGAACATCAAGACCCGAAAAGGCGCTCATTCGGAACTGCGAAACAAACTACTATCACTCGTCGGAACGTACAAACGGCTCTGCCGCGATTTACAACGTGAGCAGTCAGAACTTCTCGACGAAGCCTACCAGCATGGGACCACAGCGTACGACGTGCTAGGACACCCAAACCTTTACGCGATATCGGACGGCGCCAGATTCATGGCCGACACCGGTGACATGGTCCTTTCCTACTGGCCCAAGTCTGCGTTAGTAGGAGACCCGTTGCCGCATGAGCCTGATCTCGCATCCATGGGAGGAGGCGAGGCATCAAGTTCAACACAAGACAGCCATGATACAGGACAGTCCCCGGAAGCGGTATGCGAAAATACAAGCCTCTAATTTAGCGCCTTAAAGTAACCTTTTATTCACCGCATAGGGAGTTCGAGCCGTGACACATGTCGGCCCAAGTTACCCGACTGTCATCCGTCCGCGGAAAAGACAACTCAAAACCTACTCCAAACGAACAAGACCTTCTATATCAACCTGGAAGACACCGCTGCCCTTAAAGAAGCTTGCCACGCCTAGTTCTGATACGACAGGCTGCAAAGACGCGATTCTGAGCTCACTCATGCCAGCTATAGAGAAGCACTGGTCTGATCCTTTAGGCCTCACGTCGCAGCCTTATATCCAGAGAGAAAAGGTGAAACGTGAAGAAGCATCGTGGATATTTTCCTACACTCTGGATGGGAAGACTGCCCTGTATGTCATCAGGTGTCCTGCCAACTGCCCAAGCCCGATGTTTTCCCGGCATCCTTTGTCTCAGTCTCGAGCTTCAGAGCACCTGCGAAAGTGTCACGTTACTTTCGAGGATGAAGAAGACATGGTCCGTAAATACGCATGGCAAGGTTTGTCTGCCTGATTTCAGCCCTAAGAGTCTTCTTCTAACTCGGCTCTTGCGAGACTAGTCGTGAAAGACAGAAAGAGCAGATTCGTCAAATTGGACTGGGCAAGAGAACATAACGATAGGTTGCTCAGGAGTTCAGGCGAAGAAGCGCACTGCGAAAACTTCAAATAGGATGATTATAGACTCGGTTGAGTAGCGCCAAGCTCTTTCTGAAACCTAGTTGTGGTATAGTAATAGTTCAGTCTGTGACGGATTCCTGGCTCCTTATTGAGCTCCGCGTAGCGGCTATTTTGGCTTGATCAAGTTGCAGTAATGCTTTGAGAGATGTTAAAATAATGGCAATCATGTTGAGTTCAAACATTGAGAAAGTTGCACCAACTTCAGCGAGACTGTAGTGTTATCTTCGCGAACTGAGGGAGTTCGATGGTAAGCTACTACTGACATGAGACGCATAGGTTCTAGTCTCCCACTACTGGCTGCGGGGTGAGCTCATTACTCTAAGAAATGAGTGAGAGAAAGCTCAGGGGGGAAACAGGAGAAACATTGGAGCTTAGGTGGGAAAGGCCGGAGGCTCTATTTTGCGATGTCAAGAGGGCGCCTGCGGCTTAGACAGGAGAGTGCCTCAATACGTGCGTCATATCCACAAATAAGGTGGCTTATAGTAGTGTAACATAAAACTAGTATGACATCCGCCTTGAAATCAAATGGCCAGGCTCGTTGTGGACTGAGGAGACACAGTCGTTGCGCACCTTCGCGTTCAGAACGGCTCGGCCGACTTCGGCCAGCCTCTCCGGCTGGGCATCTCTTGGCGACGCTTCACTTCACCAACCGGTGGTACAACAATCCAACACTACAGTTGACGAAACTGAGACCCCAGGTTTGAGTGTTAATTGCCCCTGTGGTATCCTGTATCGCTTGTGCTGACCAACGCCGAACACCCAGGCCTGTGCGGAATGAGATGGACTGCCTTATAACTAACTTGATGGGCAATTCAATATTCGAAGACATTGTCTTGGTACAAGCACGGTTAGGCATTTTCTCTGAGATAGGTTTTTGACATTGGTTAGTAGTCAATGGGATTGTCACATCCCGCACACTAGGCCAAATAAAAGTTTCTTGAGTACCTAACCTTTCCTTTTTTCCACGAGGATGTCTGCGGTCACTGGAAAAGACCAAAAGCCAGGATTATGGCCAAAAGGTGCCAGGGAGACTGTTATCACCAATCTCCTCTGAAGGTAAGTAAGTCACAGGCTCTTTTACAGTTTTACTAGAGTACCATCGCCGAAACGTTTCAGCTTCCAAGCCAAACAAGACAAAAAAGAGTATTACTAAAGTTCAGTTTCTCATCAGTCATCACATCATAAAGCACGATCCTGTGCCCTTTTCTTTCCGTCGATTGGGCATCCGGAAAATTCCCAGCAGCCATTGGCCTCAATTGCACGAGACGCCAGTCTTTTTTGCCTGGTTTCGAAGATATTTTAGGTGAAAGTCCGTCACGGGGGACTTGAGGGTTTCCAATAGCTCTTTGACCTTCTGCTTGATTTCTGGAAGAGGGTTGCACGAATAGTGACGCTGATTGTCGTGAATAGTGAAGCTCATCTTCCCAATTTTAGATGATAGTTCATTGACGCTTCCAGCATAATAAGGGGTGGCAGTGCGCAGAAGGGCAACCTCCTCTAAGCCAATTTGACGCACAGCGCGGATGAGTGAGCCGAGAACCAGACCTATGCACTCATTGGGTTCCATCCTGCACGGAGTCTTTGGCTGGTGCCAGATGAAGTCGTTGCCGTTGTGATTTTGCGTGCTTGTACACGTATCGCGCGTCAGTTGATCCTGAATGGCACCGTAAAGAAGGCCTGTCATATTTTGGATGACATCCTTGCGCGTCTGGGTTATGCTTTCTAAACATAATGAGCTATAGTTATCAGGAGAGGAGAAACCTACTCACCAAGTATTCCTGGTGGCTTGAGATATACATACGTACCCAGAGGAATCCCGTCCCAGCTAATTAGCCGCCCTTCGCTGTCGATCTTCGAGTTGCGCAGAAGATCCATTACATATCGGCGGAACGTTGCTTCGTGACCAAGCTCCCACGATATCCACATTATGACCTCCTTCCCTTCCGTCGAGTTCGCAACTCCACCATCGTTGAAGGGACGGAACCAGGCAGATGCCCATGGTCTCAGAACCTGGGTCATGTCGTACTTCTCCGTAAACACCAGCAGTTGATACAAATCTTGCTGTGATAGGGTCGTCGGCAAGTGCTGGAAATGACCGTGAACAATGGCGAGAACAATGAAAAGAGCAGAAATGTTATCTTCAGGTAGATCGACCGTCCACGGACCCGAACCTGTCGGTCTCGACTCGGCAAAATTAGAAAACAGCATAGTGCGGAAGACTCGAGACCAGCGGGCAAGAGATCTAGAGCACACAACGAGGTGGTATATCCGGGTTTCGTTCTCCTTGCTGTTTCCAACCTTCAGAGTCAAATCTCCACGCTCGTCGAAGTTGAAGTCCCTCTCACACGCGAGTGACTCCATTGTTTCCTTGAGGCATGACCAGACTGCCGGGTCGTCGGCCGGAGGAGCGCCAAGAGATCGGGTTCTGGAGTAAGATTCGCTATCAGTACAAGCTTTTTAATCTACCGGGTGTAGCATGTGATTTTGATGGATATGGTCGGAGTTTCACCAGAATTGGCAACTTATAGGTCTTGAAATAAGGCAAATTCGGCAAAATACTCACCGGGCTCTCTTCATGATCTTCGATTTGTCGGTTACGAAGGGAATCGTTAACGGTGGTTATCTGGCTCGTGAAGGCCTTAGGCCTCTTGGGTTTGAATGAGCTCAAGTACTTGTGAAGAAGGACTGCTGCAAGCAGATGCCAATCCATTGAGGGGATGTCCTTCGATATATGTTACTGTTGCGAAACTTGTCATCTGATGTCTGGAGCAACAGGCTTTTCAATGGGAATACATGATTTGGCCAACACTCGACTAGCACGTAAGCTAATGCAGGAGACCGACCATGCAGCCAACTACTTGGGGAAACCTTGTTAAAGCGGCAATGAATTCATCATGGAAGCACATTTCTACCTTGATCGAAGGGACCTATGTAACGTTGTCGTCCTTCATGACTTCCAACTCTTTCCAAAGCAACCTAGAAACACATAGAGAAAATCGTTAGCGCAACTTCAGATAGGAACTCTTGGCGAACGCTCTCTTTTGGGCCAACAACCTTCTTTCTTCGGCAGAATACAGTCCGTCTCCGGTCTTCTCTCCTAATCTTCCTCGTGAGATGTAGTTTTCCTCCAGCCAGTCGGTGTATCCCGCCTTCTTGGGATCAAGTACTCCCATATTCACCCTGTTTCTCTCGACCTGCCAAACCGTGTCCAGGCCGACTTCATCCATCTTCTCGCATGGACCCTTCTCCGCATGGAAGAAGTCGCGGAACAACGCATCGATGTCCCTGGGTGAAGCTAGTTGGGCTTGCAGGACTCTCAGCGTATCCGATTTGACGGCTGACCAGATTCGATTGAAGACGAAGCCCACAGATTCGTGAGGAAGGGCGAGCGGGGTGAAGTCAACGCTCCGCATCTGGTCTTTGAGAAAAGGCATGAGGTGCTGGTCAGTGGCGCCGCAAGTCATGAGTTCCACGTAGGTGTTCCGCGGAGGGAGGTGATAGTGCGTGTTGAGAAGACGCTCGGGGCGGGAGATCAGCGTCCTGAGAGCCGATGTCGGCCAGGTGGAGCTGTTGGAGGCCAGGATGCAGTCCTCAGGTACGAGTGCATCGACTTTGCCCAGCATCTCGCGCTTGATCTCCGGATCTTCTGGGAGGGCCTCGATGACCATCCAGGGTTTAGCTGCGCAGGATTCCTCGAGGACCGTGCTGGTGGTGACGCGACCGGGATGTGTCTCGCGAACCGCGCAGACAGTTGTGAGAGCATCGCCGACGTAGACTATCGCCGAGGATAGCGCCTTTTCGTCGATGTCTTGCAAGATGACGGGGCGGCCGGTCGAGGCCCACATCACGGCGAGACGGCGGCCGAGAACCCCCGCTCCAAGGATCACCACGGGCCGAGAGGTGGGGTCAACGGGAGGGGTCCATTTCGGGATCGGGTGCTCCGATTTCTCAGGAGAACGGCTTGAGTATGGGCGAACTTGATGTCGAGATAAGAATGAATTTGATTGCCGGCATTGAATTGTAAGTCGGGCTTTCGGGAGGAGTGCTGTGCTGGTCAGCAGGAGTCTGCCGACTGCTGCCGGTTTTGTAATGCTTTGATTTATGAATGCGCTTGTGGTGGGCTGAATGCGCCATAGCTGTTGACAAGTTCTTCTGGAGGCCATTGTCTGTGATTTCATCTTAGCGTCGATCGTAGTCCCGGGGAAAAAGTGGCCGTTTTATGTCGGTTCCCCAGGTCTCCCGCGCTGGCCCGATGATGATGGCACTGTCGCATGATGAGAGTGGTCTGGAGGGTGGCGTGATGTTTGTCGTCCAACGCTGGGCTGACCGTAGCCGCCAAGATCGGCTCTTCGCTGTCCGAGTTCCAATTGCATAACAACAATGGAGAAATTCCCCAGATCTCCCCGGAAAACACTGGTCATCTGGCTAGGCTGTCGTTGCTATCCATCATCGCGCCCCGCTCGTTCCCGTCATCCACTGCGCCATCTTGGATCAAAAGAGGGTTGCGGTGGACCGAGTAACGTGAGGATGCGGATGGGAACGCTTTTCGTGCAAGCCACAGCGCCACGAGTCCTCCATCAGCGACAGTCGGTATCACTGGTACATGGTAATTGACGGATCTTCCCTATGTTCGCTCTTTCTTTGCTGGTTCTTTGGAGGATCTTCGAGATATCTTGGAGTATCTCAGACTCTGCTGTTCGTAGTATGCTCAAGATTTTCAGCTTTCTGGAAACAACCTTCAGCCAAACTCCACATGCAGGGTCGCACAGGGTAGCCTACTTATTTGATAATTGGCCTAGGCTTACCACAGATCCGGAATGGTGTAGTGGCTAACATTTGACGCTCTCAAGCAAGTGCCGTCAGGCCCGGGGTTCGATTCCCCGTTTCGGAATCCTTTTGTTCTCCTTACATTTATGTCCAACCCTTTTTTTGGTCAAGTTTCACGATGCTTTATTTGTTGGTCCGCCGGTTGAGGACTTGATTGTGGAACTGTGGCTCGATAATTATGTTCCACCCTGCAAATTTCCAACGCCTTCGGGTCATCCTCGGATAACCCGAACACCACGTGCCGTCTTTACCTTACCTAAGGTACCGACCTACTCCTGTCTTTCAGCAGCGCCTGAAAATCTTCGAGGTTGTGTTGCTGGCCTCCCGTCGCTGCTTGGAACCGCTGGAAATAACGGTACCGGGTGACTTGGTCGTCAATCTCAATCACAGCAGCTCGGGAATTCGGCGTGCTTTGCGATGTGTGGTATCCATGCTATCGTCTCCCGTGATGACTTCCAGTCAATTCCCGCCGAAACACTCCAATGTTTATGCAAACGCGGTCCGGATCACGTCGGAGAAGCTCGATCGCAGACGCACTCTGACGACGCAGAGACCGAGTCAGTGTTTTTGAGCT
This sequence comes from Colletotrichum neosansevieriae, assembly GCA_036785495.1. Classification (NCBI taxonomy): domain Eukaryota; kingdom Fungi; phylum Ascomycota; class Sordariomycetes; order Glomerellales; family Glomerellaceae; genus Colletotrichum; species Colletotrichum neosansevieriae. The sequence continues at coordinate 30,961 of JAVHLV010000276.1, read as the reverse complement.
TTTCGTCGACTGTTCTTGCGTTACGCGGAGACCATGTCACGCGGCAGCCATTTCGCGACGCGTCGACGGGCTCCATGCTCTGCTGGAACGGCGAAGCTTGGAAGATCGAGGGGAAGCCCGTGGAAGGCAATGACGGCGAGGCCATCTTTGCCCTGCTAGCATTGGCCAGTAGCCGTGCCACTGACGAGCATGCTGTTTTGGATGCTCTTCGTAGCATTGAGGGACCGTTCGCATTCGTCTACTACGATGCGAATTCATCGCGGCTGTATTACGGCCGCGACCGTCTTGGACGAAGGTCATTGCTACTCAATCAGAAAAATGGACTGAGGCTGTCTAGTGTCGCGGAGACCACGTCGCCGTCGTGGATGGAGGTTGAGGCGGACGGCATTTACGTGCTTGACCTAGTTGCATGGACGCGCGATTCGAGTGAGCCGATGACGCCAAGGCCCTGGTCGCAAGATGTCGAGGGGACGGTAAGTCTGGTGTTCCAGTGACATGTGCCCGTTTTGCTACTTACGAAAATAGGTCCTCAACATTGGCATCTTCAACGCGACTCTCCCGACCTCGGAGGTCCCGCCACTGTCCCCGGCCTCGCCATGTGTTCAAGCGATACGAGGCCAGCTCACTGAGTCGCTGAGACTGCGCGTCTTGAACGTGCCACCGCCCCCGGCTCACGAATCCACCAACGATACGAGGATCTGTGTACTCTTCTCGGGTGGTTTGGATTGTACAATCCTGGCGCGCATGGCGAGTGACCTGCTACCTCCTGATCAAGGCATCGATCTCGTCAACGTGGCCTTCGAGAATCCGCGTCTGGCGTCGCGGGCTGAGAACTCCGCTGATGGCGTCACCATCTACGAGGCGTGCCCCGACAGAATCACCGGCAGGAAGTCGTTCGCGGAACTGACTGCTGTCTGTCCGGGTCGTCGATGGCGGTTTATTGCGGTGCGCTATCTCGGTATCGGTTGCTCCTCTCATCCACTGACTTATACTAGGTTGATGTCCCGTATCAAGAAGTGCTTGCCCACCGGAGTCAAGTGATCTCTCTCATGTTTCCTCACAATACGGAGATGGACCTGTCCATTGCCTACGCACTCTACTTCGCCGCCCGCGGCATCGGCATGTCTCAGAGCCACCCATCAGATGCTCCAGTCGATTACGCCACTCCAGCACGAGTTCTGCTCTCAGGCCTTGGCGCGGATGAGCTCTTTGGTGGCTACGTTCGACACGCAACGGCCTTCTCTCGAAGGGGATACTCAGGTCTATTGGACGAGCTAAAGCTGGATGTCGGTCGACTCGGGAAGCGAAACTTGGGCAGGGACGACAGGGCCATGGCGCACTGGAGTCGCGAGGTGCGATTTCCTTACCTCGATGAGAACCTGGTCAAGTGGGCCGTTGAATCTCCGGTGTGGGAAAAGTGCGATTTCGAGCATGCGGAAGCACAGTCTGGTCACGTGCCCGAGAAGAGGGTGTTGAGGATTCTTGCTGAGACACTCGGTATGCCCTCAGTTGCCCGGGAGAAGAAGAGAGCGGTAAGAAACCCGTCAAAAGACTTGAAGAATTCATCTGACCATCTCGCAGATTCAGTTTGGCTCTAGAACCGCGAAGATGGAGAGCGGGAAGACTAAGGGTACTACGCTCATTGCTCCCTGAAGTCGTTGTCCAGGGTGCAAGTGCACCCGGACGCTGGCTGTGATGATGCACAGATACTTCCGAGCCGGTGACCGCCTCTGGACCGCTGTCAGCATTGTGTGTTTGTGCTCGACACTAACCCTCTACTGGCGGCGTGTGCTTGAGAACCATACACAAGGTCACCGGCGATGACGCCGTAAAGGCAAGTCTGAGCCAGCTTGAGACCGGCACGAGACTATGGGCGGTGGTGTCTACTCTGGTGAGACGTCTCGCACATCTCTCCTGAACGGAAATTGCGCCGTTCTCATCAGGCCAACTGAGCCCTGGTAGATAGACGTATGGAAGACGTATTTGGTAAGCCTGGGCGGTCACGAGGGTTGCTTTCGCCGCAAGTCGATTCTCGGCCCCTCGATGCGTCGCATGGCGGCTGAGTGGTGGTTCACGACCCAATAAACAGCAATCCGGCCACCTCGAACGTCGGGCCTGCTCTCGGATTGGAATGGTTCTGAATCTGGGGAACCGATGGCTCTTTCTGATGCATTGGGCTCCACGAGATGAATGAGAAGAAAATAGAGATCTCTGGACAGTTTCGCGCTTTCAGGGCTTACGCACTTTGGGCGCACGTCGTTGATGGTCGTGTTCTGCCTTTTATATCGGTTGCTGTCCGAAATATCGTGATCCAGCCCTATCCCCGATGGATTCTCGCCATGAATTAAGGTTCAATACCTATGTGATTCATGACGTTGGAGGCAAGGCACTATGTCGGATGGACTCAGTATGTCGTTACTCGTTTCATACGTCAGAATACCATTACTCGAATGTAGCCCGAAAAGAGGGGGAGGTAGTAGAGGGGCTCTCGGGATTGAGGCGAACAAATGCAGCAGAGGGTCTGGGTTGCATCAATGAACCGGCCGTTAGGGCACCCCGTCCTCGCTCTTGAACCAGCGAGTTCTATTCTGCAGGCCAAATGCAAGATCGTGAAGAACTAATAAATGCCAGTTTTCTTCGCCTGGTTGCTTAGATACTCTACATGCATGGTGGTTACAGGAGAGGACATGCCCTGCACCAGTTTTTCGACTTTGTTCTGCATGCCTGGCAGAGGATTACATGATTTATGCTCAGCAGGAAGGTCGAGGGTCATGCTGCCCAACGTGGCCGACAGCTGCTTGATGCTGCCGTTGTATTTGGGAGAGGGATTGTTCAAAAAGGCCACGTCCCGGAAGCCTACCCTATGCACGGCCTTAACAAGAGAGCCGAAGATGAAGTTGCCGCAAATATCTGGAGGCACCTGATAACATGACTCAATAGCACCGCCGCAATCGGCGTGAGTAGTGCCATAGTATTGCTCCTTTCTGGGTCTTTTGACGGCGCAGCTGATCTCGGTGACTCCCGAATAGTCACATCCGCACTTGGCGCATCTGCGCTGACTCGGCTGAGCTTTGCATCGGTGTGAACTATATGCGGTTTTCAGGGTATCAAACACTATTTTGGTCATTTCCTCGGTGACGCTCTTTCGGTTTTTGGCGATGCTTTCTAGAGTCCTCTGTCAGACTAACGAAATGAATCTGGTAGGGAAGTACTTGCCCAGAATGCCTGGTGGCTCGAGGCAAGTGTACGTGTTGAGGGCGACCCCGTCGCTGCTCACAAGTTGCCCTTGCATGTTGACTGTCGAAGAGAATTGCAAGTCTTTCGCAAGCCTCCTGAATGTGTCCCCAGACCCCAGCTCCCAGGAGATCCATAGCAAAATCTCATTATTTCGGACAGTCGTGGTACCCTTGTACGGAGATAACCAAGTTTTGGCCCAAGGGCGTAAGATTTTTGTCATGTCGTACTTTTCGGCTACAACCAGTACCTGATAGAATTTGTCTTTATTCAAAGATTCTGGGACATGCTCAAAGTACCCGTGCAGGATAGCCAAGTTGAGGAAGAGTGGCCACGGACGGTCCTCTGGGAGCTTCACACGCCACGCAGCATCAGTCGGCTGGGACTCGACAAAGCCACCGAAGAGCATGGCACCAAAGACAGAAGACCAGCGGGCGAGGGTTCGCGAGCAGACGACGAAGTCGTAGGCCGCTCCATCCTCCCCAACCTCGAGTATCAAGTCGCCGCGGGGGTCGAAATGGTATGCGCTGCCGCACTCAAGCTGCGTCGTTGCTGGCTGCAAACACTTCCAGATGGGGTCCTTGGCTTTCGTCTCGCCATCTTTGTCGGTATCCATGGCTTTATCTGGAGAACATGGTACTGTTTGTGCAGTGTGGATTTGATAGAAATTGCCGGCTGTCCCGGGTCTGTGTTTGAAACCCCGCCCACAGTGTGAGACGGACAAAGCGGGTTGAATTGTGCGTTGCGGTACTTTTTAGGACCGTGACCAGAGCACTGTCACTTACTGTACGGCAAACGGGCCTCGCTCCTAATCCTTGGCATCAGTCGTAGGAAGAAGTCCCGATTGAACAAGCTACGATTGAAGTTACGATTGAGCCGAACAGTTACCGTCAATGTACACGTCTGGAAGCCGCGGTTGAAACCCGACTTGATTCGAATCTCTCTAAGTACCTCGGTGTCGTGTTACGCTATTTGAATGGGAAGTCCCTTGTTTCGCTGCGCTGGAGGTGCTTTCCAGATCATTGGCACCGATGCAGATAAGTTGCAACACCTCCATACCCGTTCCCGAACCATGGCCGAATCTCATCCGTCTTCCGCGAGATGCTATTCGGACCTTTTGCCGAGGTCATGTTCCTCCCAGATGACCCGCTAGAACCGATGTTCCTCGCACTGGCGATCATCCACGATCGCTTCGCCCACGTTCCGTCTAGCCTCACCATTCGTGAGATTTTGAGCTTGTAGTCGTCGCCGACAAATATGACATGACGAGTATCGTCCGTCCATGGATCCACAAATGCGTGCCTCTTCGGCAGAAGATCGATCGGTCCTCGGACAGGGACCTCCTAGCCAGGATTGCTTGACAAGTCGGTCGAGAGCACCATAGTCGCAATCGTCCAAGAATGTCGTGTCAAGGAGGAGGAAGACGCTCTGAACACCGAAGGCCAGGCTATGATGCTTAACTTCTACGTTGATACTGCTCAATTCCTCGGTAAGCTGCCTGCCTCAATGTATCGGGTACGGAGAGGTTGACTGACAGAGGTCCTAGGCACAATTTCTCAAGTCAGAGACGAGGGAGTTTGCTCCATGCTGGCGTTTCTAGGATCTTGTATCGAGGATGTAACCGAGGGCAAGCTGTGCCCTTCGTGTTCAATTCAGAGCGAAGATCAAGGTCCCAGCGCCGTGGTTGGGCCTGTCGCCACAGCCTACGGCTGGAGTCGATCTCTTCTCCGGAAGCAGGATGTACTGCCAAGAAACCCTGGGAGAATTGCAGCCCACAATCCCATACGTGGGCACCTCGAACCTCTGCGGGCATCCAGACATTCCCACCGACAACTTTACTACCCGACTCTGCTGGTATTCTTCTGCGCCGACTCTCCCTAATAAAGACGTCGCATTAGCTTGCTTATGTCCTATCTCAAGAAGCAACAACAGATCTCAGGACGGAGTAGAAGATATTAGAGGGTGGCTCAATTTGCTATTCAGATGTTCATCAAACCTCTCTCATAATATGAGCATCTTCCATCCTCGTCACCATAGTCTTCTGCTGGCGCTATGGCATGCTTTTCGCCATGGTTATTGCTGTTCATCGCGCAGCTGCTCGCTCGAAACAGTTGATGCTGCTGTTCACCGTTCTTGGACGGAGTTACTTGGAAAGAGCAGGACTTAGACGAATAGTAGCATGAGAGACAAGAAGTGTGAGACAGAGAAGCTAGATGAGATTGCAACATCGTGTACCGTGTCTAAAACATTAAACTTGATGACGCATTTCCTGAATTTCCTATCTGCTTTACTTATGCAGCCTCTTCTGGCATTACTTCGCTCATATCAAGCCACTCCATGGTGAATGCCGTCACAATCCTCGTCCAGTCTCTTACTGTTGGCATGTCTAGATGCTCACCATCGTCTTCAGGTCTATGCCACACTGAGGGGAACGGCGACGGGATCATGTGGAGAATGTCGACACCTTTCGCCATGAAGGGAACGTGGTCATCGCCGATCCCACTTCGCCCGAACCGCGAGGCGTCCTTCTCAGCCTCGGGAAGGAAAGGGGTGGTTGGCTTGGTCTCCAAGACGCCGAGGTCGCGCATACGCTTCTCGAGGGTGGCCATACTCTTGTACGCCCAATGAGTCGTTTGAAAGTAGGAGGGAACGCGCGGGCCGGCAGAACCCAGAAGGTCGAGCAGAACGAAAATGCTAATCTGTTCCAATGGGTTCTTGTAGTGAGACATGGCTGGGTTGAATGTCTTCTCCCACTCCTGGGCAAGAGACCTGCACAACGTCAACTGAATGAGCTCCTTGATGAACACGACTCTTTCACTTACCTCGCCCCGTACAACGAATCGGTATCGGTCCAAGCTTTGAAAGCTTCCTCGCCATCCAAGAGCAGGATCTGCAGTCCCATGTCTTGGGGAACCGTTCCACCACTCTCGCCGAGCGCCACCATCTCATCATACATCTGGGTCAGGTACGGGTCTACCGCCTTCGCGACGTGCATCAGCATAGCACATGGCGCGGCGCTGTCAGTCGCGCCAATGAACCCCTCAGGCTCGATCTTGCTGTCATAGTGAGCGACTAAGGTGAACCAGTTCGCCTGCCCGGGCTTGTTCCAAGGCGGTTCGCGGCGGAAGATGAGATTCTGGAACGGCACGTCCTTGTCCCCGGTGACTGGGGTCTTGCCAGTTGAGTTTTGCCATTCGATGCTCCATTTCGGCAAGTTCTTCTTCCAAAAGTCGACGAAATGCTGCTGGGTCTTCGCCTGGCCAGGGGTTCCGGGTACGCGAGGGATGAGGATGGGCGACAGCAGCGGGCCGTTGTGGATGTCGAAATCGGCCTCATTGACGGTAATATTTCGCAGGGCCGAGTCTGTGAGGTTCATATATGCGCTGACGGAGGCGGCGAGCATGAGATGTAGGAAGGCTGCCAGCCAGAGTCGGCGGACTTGGCCTCTCAAAGGGAGGCCGGCCATGGCGGGCTGTGATGGGACAGCAGCAGCGAGGCGCGTTGTGATCCGGTTCTCATGAGTTCATACTTGTTGCTGAAAGATGCGGAAGGTGCGAGCTGATGTGTGTCGCGCAGAGAGTTCGTCGATTGAGATGATGGTGAGTCGCGACGGAACTCCGGTGGTTGAATGAGATGTCGATTGTCGAGAGGTGTCAACTTTTGGACGTCCCCCGACCGAGGGAGGGATGGCCGAAAGAGGTTAGAGCGAAACTATCCTGCAACGCAACTTCGCAGGACCCCTGGCTGAGGTGATGTTTTAAAATAGTGGGTCTGAGCTGATTACCTAGATAACACGCGCAGGTGCAGGGACCAGCTCCTCCGCGCAGCATCCACACCGGCCCGCAGTGCACGGTCCATTGTGAGCTCGGCAGCTGCTTCGTCTTCGCCTGCACGAGTAACGTCGCCTCATATCAACTCCTTCAACAAGAAGAAGCATCGTAGATCAGCGAAGAGCCCTTTCTTGCAAAGAAAACTGCTTATTAGCGCCACCGCACCGGCAACAATGACCAAGATGTATGGCAAGTTCAGAGCCTCGACAATGGCTTCGAGGATGTCGTGCTGCATTTCTGGGAGCAACGTCGAAACAAAGTCGGTGCCTACGCCAGCAATAGCGAGCTGGATCTGCTCTTCCGTGACGGTATCGGGAAGTATGTTCGTTCAGACGCTTCTCTACTCTGTTCAGGAACACTGCATTACCAACAGCAAGCGCGATGTTGATACCGCTTGTCTGGGCCATCAGTGAGGACGCCACAGCGACCATATTCTCGGGTACGCTGGCTTGCGCGATGGAGAACCCCGCTTGGGTGAAGGTGCCAACCCCGGCTCCGAGCATCGCACTGGCACCGTAGACCCATGCGGTAGAGGTATCGTTCTCGACGACATACATGAGGCTTGACGCTGTCACCGCGATGGCGCCGCCGGCTGTGAACCACGTGAAGTACAGCGCAAACTTGTCGGATGGATGCGCCAGCATGCCGCCCTGGAGAAGCGTGACGAATACCGCGAGAATGATTAAAGGGAGCAGACGAATGGCAGCGTCGATGGCGCTGTCGCCGCGCGTGAACTGGAACAAGACAGATATGAAGTACACTGGAACGAAGATGGCGCAACCACCCGAAGCAGTGATGCATTTCCGCGAGAAGATCGGCTCGATAGGGAAGAGACGGCGCTCCTTGGTGGTGCCGATGCAGTACGCTTGCTGGACGCCAAAAACGATGAAGAGGATGCCCGAGACGACGAACAAGGCAATCTCGGAGGCCGAGTCCCAATCAAACATGACGCCGCCGAAGCTGATGCCTATTGTGAAGCAGATGATGGCGCCGAGCATGAGTGGTGCACCGACCCAGTCGATCTGTTCCAGGCGTTGGAGCAAGGCCGCGCCGGGTTGAGGGTCAGGAGAGGGAAGCATCCAGAGGTATACAGGTGCGGCAAGACCTCCAATCGGCAGGTTGATATAGAAGGCCCATCGCCAGGTAGCATCCGAGTCAGCGAAAGCACCTAAGCGTCCGATCAGCAACATTCAGTAGGCAGGCCAGTCGGGAAGTGTTACCTCAACAACCGGACCCAAAACAGTACCCAATCCCCACGTCAACCCAATTGATGCGAGATATGCAGGTCTCTCCTGTATGGTCGTCATCGCCGCAATCAGAGTCATCACGTCAAGATACATTCCCACACCACCAAGACCGCACAACGCTCGGCCGACGATAAGGGCGTCCATGGTTGGCGCCGCACCGCATACCGCGCTTCCCACCTCAAAGACGACGACACTGCCAATGTATAGCCACTTAGGCTTGAAGTGCGAGTTCAGCTGTCCGAACAGCAGGTTCGTCGACGAGGCGGCCATGATGAAGGCAACAGCTAGCCAGGCAATGTCTGTAATGGCGTCGAACTGGAGCACGATCTGCGGCTGAACGTCGGCGACAACGGTGTTATCAAGGGCGAAGAGGAAAGTCGAGGAAAGGATGTCGAAGACGATTACAATCCATCTGATTCCTGTCACGGTGCGTACAGGCTCTGGGGTTACTTCCTTTGTGACTCCTCGTTCGGTGTCGGTGTTATCCCCGGAGACAGGTCACAGGGCCCTTGGTAGAGGCGGTGTCAGGCTCTGCCTTCTCCAAGGGGCCGCCCGTTGGGACAGTCCCTTGCTGCTTCTCGGGATCCACAGCCATGGTGATGTTTGAAAGATGGGGAAAAGAGTGCTCTGGCGCGGCGAACCTTTGGACGGTTCAGCATTAAGCCCAGGAAGCGCGGCTATATATCATGCCCTCGTCCATCTCGGAGCCATTAGGGAGACCGGCCGGCAGCCCAATCTCACGTCCTGCTAATGGGGCCATCGATGTTTTCAGCTGCAGATTTCTCTCATCTCATCCACTCGACGGCTTATGGCCAGCTTTCCGTCAGCTTCATGGCGGCAAGCCCAGCGTATCGTCGGGTGGACTTCGGCATGCCCTTTAGACAAGGCTTCTTCTCATCTACGAACAAGTTCCAGACTTTTCTCGCCTAGTACCTTCCTGAAAACTTGGTTCAAATTACTTCTGCCAGCCTTGAAAGGGCCTGAGGGCAGCATTGAAGGGAGAACAACATTTGCAATTCACAAAGCCTCAGTGCAAGGACCCTTGATTCCGTTCTGCATGTGACCGCCCAAGATGAGAGCTGCATATCTTTCCACCTGCCCACCATAAGCCAAGAAATGCTGATTCCCTGATCCGTCGCATGCAATCCAAAGATGGTCTGGGTTCCCTTCTGAATGGTTCGTTGGCTTCTCAGAAAGCGTGCTCCCGAAATTTGCTAAAAAGCTATCGAAAAGCCTAAAGCTGACACGCTGCATGTCAGGGAAACGCCACAGAAAATGACTCCCATCATCCACTCACCATATGGACGTATCAGACGCAGCCCTATCTTGTCTCCTTGCCGTCGTAGCGAGCATTCATCCCTCGACCCGATATCGCGGTCCAATCGTGGCCGTTGAGGCTGAGATAAGCCCGAGCGAAATTTGACAGCACACCAACTTCGACGACGTCAAGCCGCCGGCTTCATCGGAAGTAAAGAGATCGCGCTTACCGTCGAAATTCAAAGTCCCCAATCCGTGAATCAACAAATACTTATCATACCACTCGTTGATTCATCACCACGTCTGTCAACAAGCCTCACCCAGGCATTTTGTGAACCGCTCCCAATCAAGTGCCACTTCAAGTGAAGCCCAGGCGATTATCTCCAACCCTTCAAGTTTTCTTCTTGATCCAGCGCCGATCCAACCCAAGCGGGATACCCGTAATGTCAGACCAATCAGCCGGCCGACTTTTGTTCATCAGATTGGCACCGCGACGTGCGATGGTCTATCTTGGACACAAGCCCATGATACGCGTGGTGCCGACCCAGAATGCCCGTCATTGGTGCTTTACGTCTCCCTGTGCCCGGTCTCGCTGCTGCATACCAGCCTGTCGCGAGTGCTCATTTGCTATGCAGCCCTTGTCAGTCAGCTTATTATCGAAGCCTTTTCATGATCACGTTCCTCGACAGCAGTATCTCAATTTCGACCTCAACAGTAGTACTTTGCAAATTCCGAGGGGTGTCCACGCGAGCAACCGTTCTGGCTTCAATAAACTAAGAAAACTTATCGTTTTGCCTGCCTAGCTGCGTTTCTATATCCTGATCTCTATGTTCCCTAGTTTATTGAGGTCCGAATCCCGTATCGACCGATGTCTAATTGTCTCATTCTCATGCAAAGAAAAACTTTGCTTTAATGCCTCTAGGCTCTAACCCAACTTTCCCACCCCTAGAAGCTCAGATGCAAGTTCTTCTTCCCCTTCATTCAGTCCTCCGTCTTGAAGACCACAGAAACATTTTGCGCTCCGACTTGCTTGCCATCGTGCAAGACGGCGAAGTCGACGCTGCTTCCAGCGCATGTCATCTCAACAGTGAACTCGAGTCGACCAAAGACCTTGCCCATGGGGCTGTTATAGCGCGGCAAGGACTTGAAGTTGATCTTCTTGGTCCAGGTAATATCGCAAAGCTCTTGGACGTTCTTATCCTTGGTCGTGGGCGCAGGCCAGGTTGAGGTGCAACAGATAGTCTCGGTGATTTTCTTCGGGGCCGATTCATACAAGCGGTAGTAGTTCTTACGAACCGGGTCAGTAACAGAAACGTCGGTGCCCTTGTGGAACGAATTAGCCTTTTTCTCGCAAACATTATTTTGGAAAGTAACTGACGACGTACCTGCTTCAGGAACCATGCCATCTGATTGGCGGCCTTCCACTTGAGCTCGTTCGCGTCCCAATACTTGTCCTTGACGTTATGCTTGTTGGCATCGAAAGGAGTCGAGTACTTGACGCCGTAACTTCGCCGTGAGATTCTGGAAGCGATGCCGACCGACAAGTCAGGAGCCAGATTTCCAAGAGTCAAGCCTCGAATGACAGCGCCACGGCTGATGGCGCTCCAGCTGTTTCCATGTGAGCGCGAATACTTTCAGGGCATTCTCTGAGCTTACGGCTTGTTCCCGGAACCTTGGAGAATCTCGATTCCCATTCCGATGATTTCCTGCAGGCGAGTGCGCAGGTACACGCACCTGCCGAACCCTCCGACCAGAATGATTTTCTGCTCACAAACTATTAGCTTAATGCCGAACACATGTTGTATGTCGACCATACCTTCGGCTTTTTGTCCGTCTTCTTGAGTACTCTGTCGATTTGCTTCTTTACCAAATTCGCAGTTTGTTCAATGACTGGATTGAAGACAGTGAGCAAGTCGTCGCGATCAAGTACCATGTTCTTCTTGCGTTTGACTCCGCGGTTTGAAGTGCCAGGAGCACGACATTCAGCGGGCAGGCCAAAAAAAAAGTCATCGTCTTGGCCGTAGAATCCCATCTTGATGCCATTCTCCCAGTCATCGTTGAGGAGCTTCTTGGCCTCGTTCGCGGGCACGTTATTCCAGGCCTCAGCCGTGACTTTCTTCTTGATTAGCTCCACGAATGCTTCATCAAGGAAGACACCTCCGCAAAGATCGCCATCTCCTTCGACGGCTTCGCGCACCACAAACGGATCCATGCTCTGGATCTCATAGCTGATGATGTCCACTGTACCACCTCCAGCATCGCAGACTACGACGTTGTCGCCAACCTATGAGAGATAATTAGCAGGGGACAAATATCCGGATAATCATACCCATAGGCAGAATCCACTTACCTTGATGTTGGGTCGCTTACTTAGGTCCCGGACAGTAGCTAGAGCGGCAGCTTCGGGCTCGGAGATGAAAGACAAAGTGGTTTCCCCGGCAGGGCGCTCATTTAGCAGACCAGCACTCTCTGCAGCCTTACGCATGCGGGCTTTTGCATAGTCTGGCCAAATAGCAGGGAGGGTAAGGACGACTTGGAAGCGACACATGTCGACGAGCTCTGCTCCAACTGAAGTCTGGATGCACTCGGTAATGTGCTTCCAGAATCGACTGAGATACTCGCTGATGACCTCGGTGGGGTCCTTGCCTTCATCCTGTACGAGCTTCCTGGCTTTTGCGATTTGGGAAGAGTTTTTAACCTTTTCAGGAAGGTCCTTCTCGTCGACAAGAAGCAGCTTGAACCACTTGACTGGCTCCTGCTTTGCGTTGGGCGGAATACCATAACCCCAAGTCACAGTGCCACGCTTTCCAGGGAAAAGAATTGCGGTTGGCGCTTTCTCCCGGTCGGAGTTGAGGTTCAGCTTTGACTCCCATCTGCTGATGACTTCAATGTCTGTTGGCTGGCCCGAGTACGCCCAACTTGCGCCGGAGAAACTGTCCTTGCTGTCAGCTTATGATGTATACCAGACCCCAGAAGATACATACGTTGTTCCGAAGTCGATGCCAATGATGATGACGCTCTCGTCTTCTGCCATGTTCGCTACTGTCTTAAGTTTACACGAGGTCGTGGCGAGTAAGTGGATTGGAAAAGTTGTGGAGTATTCAAAAGAGCGGGAACCTGAAAGACTCGAGTCTGATAATAAAACGGGGGTGAGGCAAATATTCAAGGGTTAGGCGCTCAAGGCAAGAATATCTTACCTTTTTTTTTGTCCAGGCCTGGTGGTGCTAGTGAAGATGGCGAAGCCTGAAGGTGAAAGGTAGGTAGAAGAAGAGAAGGTTTTGGGGGACGACAAGAGACGAGACCAAATACAGTAAAACGGGCCAACTTTAGATTCCTCTGAATTTCTTGGTAAGGAAGTTGCCAGAACTTTGGAGCAGTAAAGGGCAAGCGCGAGTTGCAGGGCTTACCAGATAAGCTAGAGATACCTGTTGCTTAATGATTTGGGAAATGCCTTGAGATACCTACCTGCCTTGAGACAAACCATCTGCCTAATCTCGTTTTTCCAAATTCGGAAAGTGGTGCCTTCTGCTTCAATACCTTATTCCAGGGAAGGTGGTAAGCCATAGGTGGGATGCCTTTGTAAATATTTAGCTGCCTTCACAATCTCAGCTTTCTTCCATTTTCTTCCTCTCGACAACTTCGTCCTCCACACTCCACGACCTTCCTACATCCCAAAAGACAGCATTCAGCTGAGGTAGACAAGGCAAGTTTCTATACCTTCAGTTTCATCGCAATCTTTCTTTTCCCCCTCCTTCAGTAGCTCATCATTTTCTTCTGCAGGAAGACGAGGAATCTTCGTCTTTGCCGACCCCTCCACAGACTTGAAAAGAAGACCGGACAGACGCCAAGTCGATGAAAGGTAAACAAGTTCCTTCAGAGCACGACATAGCAAGTATCTTATCCAAACATTATCACAGATGGCGAGTCTTCGAGATGCCCAAGAGCAGCAGTTCCGCTCAACTACAAACCGCAAACGCAGGAACCGGCAGAATCGAAGGCTGAGGAAAATCATTTGGCAAATTAAGAAGACGAACTCAGACCTAAACCTACAAATTGTGTCTTCTCAGGACATGCTTTCGGACATAACTGCACAGAATGCCAGACTTATCGGCGAATTGTCAAGGCAAAGCAAGACACTCAACAACTTGGAAGAGCGGAACGCGGACCTTCATGATCAGCTCATGGACGTTCAAACGACTGTCACTACGACTAAGAATGAGCTTATCAAGGCTCGAGAGCACACTCAAGAAGCCCAGAGCCAGCTATCACAGCTGGAGTTATCTCACGAGAAGAAGATCAAGCTGATTACCAAGGAGGCGGAGGATCGGCTGTCCCAACAAAACTCCCATCACGAGAAGAATATCCAGAAACTCCAAGGAGACATCATAACGCTCCATCGTGAAAACAAGAAGCTCAGTGTTCAGCTCATCCAGCAGAAGGCGGTCATGGCGAAAAACCAGTCACTTGCTAATTCTGCTAAGGTTTCGGACGACACGATCTTGAACCTCTGGAAGAAGATGAGGTATAACATTGAGAATATGGCTGCCACAGTTCTAACCAGACGTCCAGTCTTGCGGGAAGTCCAGGAAAGGCGTGATGATCGAGACAGCATATTTAGCCGGTTGACAGGCCGACAATTGAACTCTCTCCGGGACTGCGACAGGGCATCCAGTGTTGTTGAGTATCTCATTTGGCAGATGCTGATAACACGCATCTTCAACCCAGATCTGCAGGACGTTAATGGCGTCAGCTGGAGCGGCGTTGTTGGACAATGCTTCTCAGTTATTCTCAGTGAGCTTGCAGGTAAGATTCAGGAGCCTTTCTTTCAATACCTGACAAAATTACTGACACACTGCCGCCAGACACCGCAGTCGGCAGTGAATGCACTGCTAAGGCATTCTTTTCATGGAAAGCCGAAGGCGGCAAAATGATTGAGGAGATGATGGGCATTGACAACCACCAGCTTCAACACGTCGCCCAGGAGGAGACGTTGAACTTTTCGCTATTCCTTCCCAAAGATGGCAATGCTACCGTCGACAAGCTTTACACCAAGCTCACCAGTATCCTCGAGAACGCCTTGGACCTCCAAATCATCTTCATGACGTCGCGAGCCCATTTCAAGCTTGACTGGCCCAAGCGTTCAGGACGTGGACAGCCTACTCGATTCAACCCGATTGAGATGGATGCTGAAATGTGGGAGAAGGAACCTCTAGATGAAGCTAGCGCTGTCTTGCTGCGCATTTCTCCAGGTCTGGTCAAGCTTGGTACTGCAGATGGCGAGCACTACGGCCAGGAGCTTCGACTGGTTAAGCAACGAGTGGGTTGCAACTGAGAGACGTTGAAACAAGCGGCTGGCATGCTTCTATCACATAGGGCACAGGGGATACATGAAATTGCAGGGTCGCGAAGGATGAGTCACCCCGAAAGATGATGACAGGAAGGAAACAAAGATTTCGCTAGCAAAGAACGAGATAGATAGGACGCGAAACAAGTTTTGCTTTTCAACATTTTGAGATATTGCAACACGGTCATGAGATGTCCAACTCGGAAGCCGGTCATCGGAACCCACGCCGCCGCCGAGTCGGTGCCGGCCGACGATTTCCAGTCAATGATCCAGACCCCGGTCTCGCGCCATCAAAACGGCGCTTATCTCCGCCCACCTGCCCTTTCCTACAGCGTCGTTGCACTGTACCGAGATCCATCGCGGATGGTCCCCTCACCAAGCGCGTCATAGAACAAACGGAATTCCCGAACACCATAATTGTGGAAAAATTCTCTTCCTTGCGCAAAAGACTGCAGCCGAGGGATGAAGTCGCGACAGAGTTGAAAGACGGCTGTTGGTTGCTTTGAGTTCCGGCCGAGAGTTCCTTGACCTGGAATGACTTCATCACCTGCTGTTCTGATCAATTAGCCTCCCCAACGGACTACCGCGCGAACACTAGAGGTAGAGGGTACATTCTAGAGATAACGATCTGAGATCTGGTTTCTTTGGAGACATCTCAAGCAACAAAAGTGGACAAGGCGCGGCTTTCAACGGATTTGTTCGTCAGTTGGTTTGTTGTGTGTTCTACGACAGATGATGCAGAGGCGAAACTCTGCTGATGGCAGAGGGACACAGACAGGGACATGGGCGTGGCGTCAACGGCTGCGGCTGGTCCCGGCGAGGTGGCGTCGGGAGAAGCTTTCAGCCCGAAGGACTCAGCCCTGAACTCTCCCCGGGATGGGCTTGAAGACGGAAAAAAAAGGGAGGATACCGGACGGAGATGGGACGAGGTCGCCGACACCGACACCGACAACGTCGAGTTCGGATTGCGAATCGCAGGGTGGTGTTAATGGAAAGGGCCGAGAAGGTATCTGGGAGTTGGCATTGAGGGTAGCTACGTGGACACCAAAGAAGCTTCGATATGAACCCAAAAATCCGCCTCAGTTCTCGCTGGCGCATAACTTTCTTTACGCGGTTGTGAGTCTCCTCAGAGTGGGATGGATTCAGTGCAGGTACGAAGAGGCGTAGGCTGCGACTTTCACCGTCGCGAACCTCTGCTACAACCGACCAGTACTCAACAAGATCGCAGAGACGTTCGAAGTCAGCTTTGAGAGGGCGTCGTCGGTTGCGACGCTGATGCAGGCTGGGTATGCCGCGGGTCTACTCTTCATCTGCCCGCTCGGCGACATGGTGCGGCGGCGGCCCTTCATCTTGATCCTCGTCTGGGCGACGTCGATGCTGGCAAGTCGTCTTGGAAACATCGGCGTACACAAGCTGATTTCTACAGTGGCTCGGACTCTGCGTGACGGAATGCGGCGGCAAAGGAAAGGTCGGAGGATACGTGTGTACCAAATGCAACGGCATCGCTCCAAAACACCGACTGTATCCTGAACTAGAAACCTATTCCCGAGGTATGTGTCCCGAAATGAGCATCCGACTGCTTTCGATGTCGCTTACTAATACCAACAGCGTGCTATTTGGTCCCCATCATCGCTGAGGCAACATTGGCACACTGGGAGTCGTGGAAAATTCAGCGGTCCTGTCCCCGATGCCCAGAACCAAGCCATTTTCTCCCTCCCGTAAGCAAGCGTCGGAGGTCGCCGTGTATTAACTGGGTGCGCATGTGGTACCTCCTGCGAGACTGTGGTCCGATGATGGACATGCGCTGGATTCCCGGGGGTTGGGGTAGGCACAACTAATTAGATTTGAACCAATGAATTGTCGATGGAGGTGCGCCGACAATGCAGCCGGCATTCGCATTCGTGAGCTGGTCAGTCACCGTGTCCTTGCTGCCTAATCAAGAGACATTGTCCCACTTCCGGGCGCGTGTGATTAATGGAACACCCGTTTGCGCAAACACAGCAGAACCTATTCTTCTAGTGCCTTTCGCCACCCATATTCAGCCACATGGGGGTATTTACACTTTCTCACACAAATTTAACAGTTGTTGACGCACCTGTAGCAGCGCACTTGCAAACGGATGGCAGCTGCAGAACGTAGTCAGCTGGGGGACGAGAGTGGAGACTGGACTCCGGCTTGAAGCAACAGTTAGCGGCAAGGATCAGCACACCAAAACCAATCGAGCTGGATCGCGAGGCCTTCGGATACTGTACGCCTCGCCATGGACTTATCCTCAAGGAATCTATCTCTTTGCAAGGCTAGCCCGGGCGGGCAATCCCGCCAACGTCAACGTCATTGTCTCCCGTGCCCCGGGTCCCACTGTCGGATGTTGCACTGCAACGGGCGCTAAGTGTCCAGGGGTTAGGGGTTGAGTAGGCACATGATATGAGAAAGTGTAATTACCCCCTTGTCGGTGGGTGGCAAAAGGCACTAGAAGGCAGTTTAGCCTGCAAGCATGAATTTGCTCGGCCATGTTCTAAATCGGCAACCTCTGGACAGTCGGCTGAGCCCCATCCTAACTCCAGTATGGCTACGCGGAGAGCGCTGTAGTTCTCCGGCCGGTTGGCCTTATTGGGCTGTTCATCATCACACCAGGCGCCGGGCTTGTGAGCCTGACGGCTGCTATATGGGATGATGATCAGCTCCAAGGCCCGAGCAGACACTTCATAAATGTTGGACGTTTTCCCCTTTCCTTCAAAGAAACCGACCTGGACAGTTCATCATTGCTCCTATACTTCCTCCATCCAAGTTGCGACGATCGCCCACGTACAAGATGGCCACCTCCCCCTGTTACCATTGCCGTACCGAAATGTCTCATACCTGGAAAGGCAGTTGTCCCACATGTAATCACCCACCTTTCTCCGTATGCAATACCGCGAACTGCGGGTCAAACGCCGAAAAACATACGCCAACGTAAAGATCTCAAGTAGATCAAGCGGTGAGTCCATATACACTGCCACCGAGCTGCAGCTGATTTGAGAAGAAACTTAGTGGTGTGCCAGGTTTTTCTTGATTATGTAGAACTTTTGTGGCTCTCGAGATCTGTATCATTCAACATGATAGTATGTCGCGGTGTCGTTTTTTGCTGTGGGATGGGTTTTCCAATCAAAATCAAAGCCTGTCATTACGAATTGAAATCGCTTGTACATAAGTGCCATTTGCATTTTATGGGATTCACGTGTACTCCCGTCCGAGGCTACTGTGTTTAAGCACTCCATTTTTGACAACCCGCTAAGGTACAGTAAGCCAGTTGTGGATATCGGGGCTCTGACTCTATGTCTTGCTAAGCAGCAATGCCTCCACCACACTGAAACAGGCCAGTCTGTCATTTCCACAGGGTTCTAGCTATGCACATAATAAATAGAGTAACATTGGGCCACTCCGTCCTTAGTATGAATTGACCCTCTTTTCTGCTCAGGCTTTTCCTCCGCTGTTGCCCTAAAACTCTCTTGTCCTTCGTCTTCGTGCTACCCCCCTCCCCCCAATGCTTACCCTTCCCTCTTCCTGATCACGTGCGCTCAGCAACTATGCAGGCGAATCAGCGCCCCGAAAAAGAATGGAAGACCTTTGAGCGCCATGTGGCAATTTGGGATAATCGAGTGGTAAAACGAGAGCTTCGGGAGGATGAGTTATTAAGCCCCGGGGGGAACGCTGTTATTCGTCCTATTTGGGCTCGGGAACGACTTCGGAACGAGTACGCCACTTTGAAATTTATCGCAGCAAAAACGACTATACCGGTACCAGAATGTCGAATTTACGAGGAAAATAGTATCTTACACCTCGAGACACATCGATTTTTGAACGGAGTCCTACTTAAGGATGTTGAGGAATCGTTCCGGCCAGCCGCCAGTGAAGCTGTTAGAAAGCAAATGGCTTTTACAATCCTACCACAACTTCGCTCACTACGCCGGAACTTCATCGGAAGTGTTGACTCCGAGCTTCCTGTTTTTCCTCCACAACGAGTATACAATCGAGACCGACGGAACTGGAACAAGGTCACATCCGAAGGGAATAGCTTCGTCCTCTGCCATAACGACCTTGGACCCCAGAACATATTTGTCGAACCGAAAACATTCCGGATCATTGGCATCATTGACTGGGAGTTCGCCGGGTACTTCCCTGAGTATTTCGAGCTCACTCTGTGGAGTGTATTTGATTGGCATGAGGAACAAGAGTTATATGCTTCCACCGTGGCTCGCGAACTTGAACTTTTTGGGCTAACGGAAGAGGATCTGAAGGACTGCCTCGTCCAAGATCGCGCCCTTCCGTCTACCTAGGTCGGGTGACTGGACTGGAGTGGCTCATGCTGCTTCCATAATGTATTTTTTTCTTAGGTAGCTGCGTCTTACTTAGAATCGGACGAGCTGTTTTCTCCCAGCTTCGCAGCCCTATTGCTTCAACAGCGACACAGCTGTGTCCTAGGATGTTGGCAAGAGAGCCGGCGGACCTCGATCCACCGGTTGAGTGTCGAAATGAAGCATAGAAGGCAAGGAACGACATATGGTACATACAGCGGGATCGATGAGACTTCTCTATCAACAGGCTGTGACGAAAGCAGGTCACCATCCGCGAGTATTGTAACTCAACGTCAATAACACGGCTACGGCCGCCCTACGAGCCTACGACCGATCTTGCTTCCTTACGTTCTCCAGAAGATTCACCTTCTACTCAACGTTCTAGCTGAGGTAGTCCTTGAATGTCACAGGAGTAGCCCATAACCTGGAGGATACAGATCTGGAGTACGGGGTTGCGGGGGGCGTCGCTGGCGGCTGCTGCTTATTGTTGATGAAAGACAGCTAACCCGGCCGTTAGCAAACGGCGAGCTACTGGTGTCAGATTGTAGGGTCCGGAACGCGCAGTGCGAGTCGGGCGCGACGTTAGTCCGGCTCCGCGCGCGGGCCCAAAGCGGCCCGGGCGCGCTAACTGCAACCAGGGTGCGCGCAGGAAAAAGGTGTCGAATCGTATAGTATAGAGTGCAGAATAATAGTGTATTAAGTGTATAGCTATCTGGAAATCTCTATATATAGATCTATGTGTTATTTATGCCTAAAAGTGGCTAATATCTATGTCACGCTATTATGCTATAGTTACTGCTGCTTTTATATATACTTAATATATCACTATATATACTAAGGGGTTAATTTAATATACCTCTTTAGTTTTAATATAATATAGTATAATATAGTATAATTTAGTAACTAGCTAAGTTTACTAATTAACTCTAAAGTGCTTTAAATTTAGTATATTTAAAGTTATTTGAATATATCTATTTAATATAAAGTTATTTAATATTCTATATATCTATTAATAACTTTATAACCTTATTATTTATCTATTTTATAATCCCTTTTTTAGTATTATCTCTTAATATTATCTATAGATTATTATAAAGTATTTAGGCTCTTAGTTCTTAATTATAGTATTATAACTTAGTCTTTTTATCTAATTTAAGGCTTTATAAACTCTACTTAGAAAGTTAGTAATAATAGACTTATTTAAGTAATACTAACTTAGAAATATTATTAATAAGAGGGATTATTATATAGAGGGGGGTATTACTTCTTTTATAGTTATTTATCTTAGCTTAATTTAACTGCTTTATTTTATAGAATTACTTATTTATAATAAGAGGGATTACTACTCTTTATTACTCTTTATTACTATTTATAGAGTATTTTAAGGAGATATTACTATTAATAGTAAGGTCTTATTAATATAGCTTATAAAGATATTATTAACTTCTAAGGAGAAGTTATTATATAATAATAAGAAAGTAAAGAAAATATAATTTTATATAAGTAAAACTTTTAGTAAATTATATACTTAAAGGCTTAAATATTAATATAATACCCTCTTCTTTATATAGATATAATATTATAGTTAGTAATAGATGTAGTAAGTTAATGTAGCTAATATTATAACTATAAAGTTACTTCTTTGGGTTAGATATTAAGCCTACTTAAATCTAGGCTTAATATTACTATTATTATTCTATAACTTCTCTCTTCTCTAAGCCTCTATAATTATTTATAACTTATTAATAAAGCCTAACTAAGTAATAAGTCTTTTATAAAACTACTATAAAAGGACTTTTATAAGTCTATTTACTATTAATTTAGCTAAAGAGATATAAATAATCTTAATATACCCTATTATAATCTCCTATTATAACTAGTAGTTATAGATATTAATATAATAGAGTTTTATCTATAGCTAGAATATTTTCTTTATAATAAAGCTTATAGTTTATAGATTATTATACTAAATTATAACTTTTAGTATCCTTAACTAGTAGAGGGTATAGGTTAAAGTGCCTCTATAGTGTTTCCCGAATTGTGCCTATAAACTGGGTGAATTTGTTGTAGTCTTTTTTGCGGGGGGCTGTGTTATAACTACAAACTTAATAACTTTTAGTATATTAATAACTATAAAATCTATAAATTTAGGTAGTTTATTATTTAAGAGAGAGATTTATAGAGTAGTTATAAGTTAATTTATAAATAGTTCTTTCTTTACTACTTAAGAGAGAGTAAGAAGCTCTACTTCTATAGTTAATATAGTAACTATATTTTACTTATTTACTCTTTATAATATTATCTCTCTAAAGAGCTTTATAATAAAGAATTAAAAACTCTTATAGTTTAGTATATTATTAGTAAAATTAATATTTAATATAACTATTAGTTTCCTAAAATACTAGTATAGTGAAGAGAGGGGTTAGGTAGGGTATAATATTAGTTTAAGATATATATCTATTAAGAAGAGAGATATCTAGAGAGTAGCTAGTGTGAGGGAATAATATAGGCGGTTAATAGAGGCAGGTTATATAATATTAGAGGTTATATAACTGCTTACCTAACCAGATTATAGTTATTCTAGTGCCGGGCTGTGAATCCTAGTAGAGGCTAGGATCTAACCTACTAGGTGATATAGGCAATTATTCCCATACTAGCAGTCTTTTCTTTTATACTAGCACTTACCTAATAGGCCTATCTAAGTATATAAATTAAATAATAAGTTTAGATATTATTAATAATGCTTATTTAAAGTGAAAAATAGCTAGTTTAGCTAATTGCTTAAATCTTTCTTAAATAGCCTAAAACTAGCTCTAAATAGTATAAATAGCATAAATAGCGCAAATTAGCTATTGTTTTAATATTCCCTCTGCTATATATATCACCTATCTCTCTATTTGGATTATAAGGGTATTATTATTAATAAGGCAGTGTAAAGCTCTATTAGGCTTTGCCTTTATTATAGTATTAGCTGGGTTATCTTTGCTATTTACCTATTAGATCTTAGAGAGCTTATAATACTTATATAACTAATAGAGGGCTATAATATTAATTATAAAGTGGTTTTCCTTTATAGTACCTAGCTTTACTAAGCACTTATATAGTAAGTATAAGTCTATATATATTATAGTAGGTATAGAGTTAGTAATACCTAGCTTAGTAGTAACTTAGTATAGTATTAAGGTAATTATAAAGGCTAGATTAGCGCTAGTAACTATAGTATAGATCTCTAAAACTAATATACTATAAGTAACTTATTTACACTTTATAGAGCTATAATAGATAATATTACTATAAATTATAAAAGTAGTATTATCTATTATTTTATTAGCTTGTATAATAATATAGCTTAACTATAATATAAGGTTCTAGTTATTAACAAATAATCTATCTATAAATATAAATAATTTAGTAATAAGTAGTAATAGTATAATAAAGGTTAGGCTATAATTAAGGTTATCCTTTAGCTATTAGAGATACTTGTTAAGGATTATAATATCCTTATTAGCAGGATCCTAATATTAGATAGCAGTTAATAGGTTAAAATAAGCCTCTAGTTAGCAAATTAAGGCTATATAAGCCCCTCTAGTATATTATTTAATATACTATTACTTTACTAATACTTTTATAATATTTTAAGCTTTCTATACTAAGTTAATCTTAGTGCTTTAACCCTTTTAGTATAAAATAACTACTCTAGTAGATAATAGGGAGATTATTCTATTATTAAAGGTAATTAGAATAGTAGTAGTAAGTTTCTCCTTATCTTTAGCTATAAATTTAGCCTTCTAGAGCTTTTCTTTTTTAAGAGTTAAAAAAGAGATAGTTAAAAGTCTAATAGTATTATCTATTTATATACTAGTAATAGTAAAGTATAGGCTAGTATTATTAGTAATAAGGAGGTAAGAGTTAAAAGTAGAACTAGTTATCTATAACTTATTATAATAATAGATATTATAGATAGCCTACTAATAAGTACTAGCTTTAGTAATACTATATAAGGATTTAATAACCTTTATAATAATACTAGGAAAATAGAGATTATAGATTTAGTTAGATAGATAGATATAAATATCTTATATAAGAGTAGTTTATAACTAAATATATACTTAGATAATATCTTTAATTTAAATTAAATAACTAGAGCTAAGAGATAGCATAATAGCTAATAGAAGTTAAATACTATAGTATTAGATTATTAGTAATTAAGTTAAAATACTATACTTATTAATATTATTTATACTATAAATAATAAGGTAGAACTTCTTAAATAAAATAGTAGTTTTATTTTTAATCTTATTAACTATATAAAATTAAAAGAGATATCTATATTACTTAGATAGGTTATAGATTTTAAATTTAAAGACTTTATATTTAAAGAGAGTATTAATCTCCTTTTTATAGGATTTTTAAAAAGGGGGGCTATTAGCAGTAAGTTTACTAAACTTATATAGAGTGAGATAGAGTTTCTAATCTGCCTTCTTCTTTATTAATAAGAAGATTAATAAGTTATTAACTTCTTACTTAAAAATATAAGAGAGATTAGTAATAGTAGGGTTTTTTTAGAGTTATCCTCTATACTAGAGTGAGAGAGAAGCTAGAGGAGTATTTATAGAGAAAGTAGCTACTAGTTTAGGGTTAGTATTAGTAAGGTTAGAGTTATTAAGATTATTAAAGTTACTATAAAAGGGTTTAATAATAATAGAGGGAAAGTTTTAGAAGCTATAGAGAAGCTAAATAGTAACTATTTTACTTAAAATAGTAATTAAATAGTAGGAACCCTACTATTTATCTTTTTTATAGTAGATTTATACTAATAATTATAGTAAGAGATAGGTAACTTTATTTATACTTAGACTATTATAGATATCTAAAGTATTAATAATTTTATATTTAGTAGTCTCTTTATATAAATTATCTATAATAGTATAGATTACTTTAGCTCTAGCTATAATATCTAGTAAGGGTATTAGATTATTACTAATATATAGATAAGTACTAAAGATAAGGAAAATAGAGATAAAGCTATTAGGATTAGTAGTATTATTAATAACTTTAACTACTACGTAGAGAGTGAGATTAGGCTTAGTATAGGAAACTTTCTACTAAATAATAATATAGATATATTAAAGAGGTTTATAGTATTATTTAGTCTTACTAATATAATAGTAAGCTTTAATAGGTATAACTTTAACTATAATAATTATAGATTTAGTATTATTTTTAAAGGTTTTAGTAGTAAAGTTTAAACTAATATCTATAATAATATAATTAGGAGGTTTTTAGTAGATATAAATCTAGTAGAGGTAGAGGGTTTTCTAGGTAGTTTTTACTAAGAGATTAGATAAAAAATAAGCAGTATTAAAGCTAGTAATAGTATTAATAATATATAGAGTTATTTTACCCTTAAAGTATATAATATTATAGATAATCTTATAATTAAAGTTATAATTATCTTTTAGTGAGAATTTAAAGTATTAGAGTGCTTTAGTGTTTAATTAGTAGTATTAGTAGATCTTAGTTAGCTACTTAATTACTATAGTTTAAATAGGATAACTAGTATAGTAGAGAAGAGTAGCTAACTTAGTAATAAAAGAGTAACTAAATTAGTAATAGAGGTACTAAAGTTTAGTATCTATTAGATAGCTAGCTTAGGTAAAAGTCTCCTTATTATTAAGAAAAAGCTAGGTATAGCCCTATTTATAAATAATAGGGGTAATAGTTTTGCCCTATAGTAAATAATTATAGAGGTTATTAAAATAGATATCTAAATAATTTATATTATTTAAGTAGAGGAGAAAAAGGATATTAGAGAATATAATATAAAATACTATTTAACTAAATATAGTATTAACTATAATAGTGCTAAATAAGTTTTTATAAGGTTTATTACTAAAATATACTCTTACTTAGCTAGTATTAGCTTTATTTATTTTAATTAAGGGGTGAGAATATTATAAAGTAGTAACTTACTATTAGCTAGTAGTAGAGACTCTAGTAGTACCTAAATCTAGTATAATATTCTAGAAAACTTCCTTAGAGTATCTACTATTAAGTATAAATAGCTATATAGGAGCAGAGGTTCTAGGTAAAATAAGCTATATTAAGGATAAAAGGGGTATAGAATTAGTAGCAGAATTAAAATCTATAACTATATAGAATATAGCTTAGTTTAGTAGCAAATTAGTTAACTTATTACTATTAACTATAAATATAGTATTAGTAATATAAGTAGTAAATTTATAGAGTAAATTAGGCTAAGATTTAATATTTTATTAGTAATTCTATAAATACTGCTTAATATTACTATTAGTGTTTAAATTAGTAATAAAGGAGTTTTAATTATTATTATTATCTTTAAAATTAAGCAGAAAGATATTAAAGTTATTCTTAGTTAAGTTTTAAGAATACTTAGATTTAAACTTATTAAACTTTTAGGTATATTTATTAGCTAAGTGCTTCTATAAATAATAATTAGGCTTATAATAAATCTAGTAGTATCTAGAGCTATTTTAGCAGTTATTATATATTAACTGATAATATAGGGAAGGTTCTTATTAGTTTAGCTAGTTTTAGTGAAATTTGCTATAATTAGAGCGATTTTAGTGGAAATTATACTATTAGTTACTATTTTAGAAATATTAATTTATATATATTATATTAAACTTATTAGAGTTTTTAGAAGCTATAAATTAGATAGTAAGGCTTTAATTAAAGTGGAAAGTAATATTAATTAATAAATAGAGGGTATTATATAGGTCTTAAAGGCTTATAGAGTATTTATAGAGGGCTAGTTTGCACTTATAAACTTCCTAGTAGGCGTTATAGATCTTATATTATAGGAGGGTATTACTAGTATTATACTCCCTACTAAGCGTGGGTTTAATAGTAGAGAGGGTATTAAATAGAATTTTAAGGTTTTTAGTAACAGATTTTCCAGGATTTTTATATATAAGGTTAGGTAATATAGTATTATCCTATAGCTTTTTATTAATAATATAAAACTCTTTAGTTTTAAAGTAATCCTTTAATTATTTAATAATCTTAGTATAGAGAGGTTAGAGGATCTAGTTTATAATATAGTAGAAGTAGTACTACTAAGTATTACCCTTTAATATTAGGGAGAAGATCTTAGTATAGTATTATAGAAAAATACTAGCTTTAGTATACTAGTTTTTAAAAATAAGTAATTTAGACTCTAAAATATCTATCTTACTATTACTATATTTAAGATATTTATTATTATAAAACTTTATAAGATCTAAAAGTTAGTATAAGGAAGGCTCTTTCTTAGATAGTATTATTTAGGTATATAAAGGGGGGTTCTAATTTTGCTTAAAATATGCTTAAGAGGTATTTTAAATATTCTAGAAGGAATTAGGGTTTGGACCTAGAGTAAGTCTATATAAGGGCTTAGTAGGTTTAGGGTTATTAATAAAGCTTTAATAGGTAGGAGAAATAGGTGCTATTAAGGCTTTTAGTAGCTATATAGGAGTAATTAGAGTTAAAATAGAGTTATTAATATCTTTAGTGATTTTAGTAAAGAATTTAGAGTTTTAGATATACTTTTTAATAAATAAGGGGTATTATAACTTAACTTTAGTGAAGTTATTACTAGTCTAGAAGTAATAAGATAATTATTTAATAATATTAGTAAGGTTATTCTTTATCTAGTTAAAGTTAATAGTAATAAATACTCTATTAGTAATAAGGGCTTTATAGAGAGCCTTAGTAGTAAGTAAGTTTATATAGTTAAAGACTTTAATAATATTCTAAAAGTCTTCTTTAAAATAGGCTTATAGTTATAAGCTATAGATACTCTGCTTAGTATACTTTATAATATAATAGGTAATATAGCTTATAATCTTTACTAAATTAGTCTTTTTAGTATTAAAATCCCTAATTTTACTATATATATTAGGGTTAATAATAGCTTTAAAATTATAAGAGATAGGGATAATAGAGTAATACTAAGATTAGATAGAGAAGATAGAAGAGGTATTTTTAGATATAGTGGGAAGGAGAAATAGTAATTACTTATAGAAGAATTTAAGTAATAGACTTATATTAATATCTTATATATAGATACCTTTTCTAGGCTATAGCTTTAGGTATTAATCTATATATTAAATAACTTATAGTTATCTATACCCTTTAATAGGTAGAAGAGTTTAAGTATTAAACTTATAATTATACTTTAAATATAGATATCTTCTCTAAGCTATAGCTTTAGATATTAATCTATATATTAAGTAACTTATATTTACCTATACCTTTCTATAAATCTAGTATTTCCTTTTCTTAGATAGAGCTTTCTAGTTTAGGCTTTTTTTATAAAGATATTTTCTAAAAAGGGAATACTTAGTATTTACTTCCTAAAAGAGCTTTCTAAAAAGGAAATAAACTTAGAAAGGGTTTATTAAAGAGAGGAGGAGTTATTAAATATAGAAGGGGTTTATTAATATATCTTTTAATCTTATTAACTCTTAGAGGGGATATTTTAATAAGGAGATTATCTCTTCTTCTTATATATATTTATTCTTAACCTTTATAAGGGGATTCTTAGATTATCTAGTTAAGATAGGATAAATATAAGAAAAATAAGGAAAATTCAGGGTTAAAATAATATTATTAATTAATCTGGGCAGTTTTTAATAAAAAGTTAGTATATATCTTTTTGCTCTAGAAAAATAGATACTACTAGCTATAAAGCTAATTAAAATAGATCTACTAAATCTTTACTATTAGTAGAGTAATTACTAGCTAAAAGCCTTTTTACTACTTACTATAACTTATATATAATTAATATAAGGTTTAGGTAGGGAGACTAAAATATCTTAGAAGTAGTAAATATAGAGGAGGAGTTATTAAGATATAAAGAAGGGAGAGTTATAGTAAGGGTAAAGAGTTATTTAAAGTAAGGGAGGGAAAGTAGAGAGAAATAAGGTAAAAGTAGGTAGTAGGTAGGGTTAGTAGCTTAAAATTAGAGGGTTTAGCTTAAATAGTAGTTATAAATAAACTAAATTAGGTAGTTACTGCTAAAGGTAAGGCTATAATATTCTAAATATTTTAGAATAGGTGGGATAAAGCTATAAAGTTATATAATTAATATAATCTTACTATAATTATAACTTTAGTAAAAGGATTATAGTGAGACTTTTTAGTAGGTTATTAAGAGCTTACTGCTACTTTTCTATAGTAGGTAGTTAGGGCTTATTACTAATTAATAGGTTATTGCTATTATTATTATAAATAAGAGGTTAAAGTAAAGGGTTTTAGTAGTATAGGAGGAGGAAGAAGGAGGGAGAGGTAGTGAGGTTAGTAAGTAGCATAGGTGGGTGCTAAATATAGTAAAATATATTAAAATATACTAAATTTGCTAAAAAGACTTATAGAGGGTTAAAATTAGCAAAACTTGTAATTTTAAGGTTAAATAGAGGGGGAGGAGGGTTTTTAGAGGCTTTAGAAGCTCTAAAAGGGTGAAATTATTAGTAATATAGCGTGGTTAGAGGGGTAGAGTTTTAGCAGAGCTGAAATTATTAGTAGTATTATATAGTGGGAAGAATAGAGGTTTTAGTAGAGCTATAAAAGGTAGAAGGTACTAAGAAGGGTAGATATAAGGGGGAAAGTATATATTCTTACTATATAATAAAGGATTATGATTATTAATTATAATAGTAAGGGTAAAGTTATTATAGAGTGGTTTGTGGTTATTAATAATAGTGAGGAATCTAAAACTTTGCCTATAATATTAATAGTAACTTTAGAGATTATAGATTAACTATAGAGGCTAAATACTTAGCAGTTAAAGCTAGTTTCTCTATGAGTATAATAATTTAAATAAGAGGAGGCTTAGAACTATCTAAGTAGTAAATTATTATTAAATAGAGGTTTAGAAGATAGAAGCAGAAACTATATACTTAGCTACTAAATCTAAAGTCTCTATTAGCTAATATTTAAAATCTAAGGAGTAGGATTATTAAGATAAGAAAAACGTCTCTTTAGTTATTTATATAACCTTACTAATCTATAGTTATAAATAATATAATAGCAAGGTTATTTATTATAATTATAAGTGGTATAATAATAAAGTTAACTACTAATTAGTATTAGTTTCCTAAAATACTAATATAGTAAAGAGAGGAGTTAGATAGAGTATAATATTAGTTTAAGATATATATCTATTAAGAAGAGAGATATCTAGAGAGTAGCTAGTATAAGGGAATAATATAGCAGGTTATATAATATTAGAGGTTATATAACTGCTCACCTAACTAGATTATAGTTATTCTAGTGCCGGGCTGTAAATCCTAGTGGAGGCTGGGATCTAACCTACTAGGTAATATGGGCGATTATTTCTATAATAACTTTAAGGCTTTTTATTAATTTCTTAGGAACTTTATATTTTAGACATAGTTTCTTTATTTATTTAAAGTATTAAATAATATAGTTTATAGTATATTAGTAATAAAGCTTAGGGTTTTAGTTAAAGTAGGTAAGTTTACTAACTATAAATAAGATATTAAGTTTTATTATTACTATAATATATAGTAGTAATTCTGCCTTTTATTAGTATTTTATAATATCAGCCTTTATTACCTCTTCTTTATAAAATAGAAGTTTTTTTTATATTATTAAGGTTTTATAGTTTTTTATTAATTTACTATTTAGGAGTTTTAATAACCTCTTAAAGAAGGATAACTATAAAAGCTATAGTTTATAGTTATATTAATCTTAAATAACCTTAATTTCTAAAAACTACTAAATATTCTTCTCTTTTTTAAGATAGTATTATAGTTAAAGTTTACTAATTAGTTACCTTACTATAATCTCTTTAAAAAGAAGATATATAAATATATAGTTATTAATATAAAAGAAAAATATAATCTTACTATTATATTAATAATAGTCTTTACTAGCTACTTATTTAAACCTACTTACTATAAAACCTATTTCTAGATATTATTACTATAAAAATAGTAAAGAGTAAAGTTTATAAAGACCTTTAAGTAATTTTAGAATATATCTACTTTTTTAATACCTTAGTGCTATTTCTATATAGACTTAATTATTAAGATTAATATATATAAAAGTATTAACTATATTATATTATAGAAAGTTTATATTAAATTAATTTATAACTATAATAAGGGTTCTAAAAGATATACTAGCTAAAGTAGTAATATAAATATTCCTTAGATTATAAAGCTATTAATCTTCTTTAATAATAAGTCTTATTTTAAATTTAATAAGCTTTCTATACTTATTTAGTTTATAAATATATACTTAGTAATAGCTAAGAACTTTATAACTTTATATTATTATACTAAGCACTTTAATCTATAAATTTAATAATTTATAACTATTTAGATATAATTTTTTAGCTTCTCTAAACTTATTTCTTAATAGGTAACTAGCTAGTTAGCTATAAGATAAGGATAATAATAATAAATCTCTTTAGTAGGTTTCTTTTAAATATCTCTTTAATCTATTTTTAGTAGAATTATTTATTACTATTAAACTAAGTAAAAAGCCTCTAGCCTTAAGGCTTAATATCTAGTTATACTTCTTATTAATATTAAGTTAGTTATATAAGATATTATTTAAATATCTCAAAAACCCTTAATATATAAGACCTATAAAATATATAATAAATAATAATACTTAATAATATACTATATAATATAACACAGTATATTACAGTATTAATAATAC